>QMIH01000459.1:0-16272 GCA_003987875.1 Clarias batrachus | reverse complement strand
TATAAAAATCTTTATATATAAAAAGTAAAAGTGCACAAGGAAAAAGGGTGGGAGATTTAATTTTTTTTTTTTTTTTAATAAAATTATGTAATTATATTTTCTGTGGGAATGTAGACCAAAACATATTTAATATTTCTCTTTTACTGCTGTAATGATGTCAGTTTTTTTTAAGTGCTGATGTCTAATATATGATGTCAAATTCCTTTGTATGGAGGGTGTGAGTGTGCGTGTGTGTGAGAGTGTTATATGTACGCTGGAGACAGAAGTGCCAGTACGACGAGTCTCGCTGCGTCTCCTGATCCTCTTGCGCTTTCTGTTAAGTTTGCTTTCCGGGTGCAGGACACGAACAAAGGCTTCACACGACCACTGTTTAAATGCTAGAGTAAAAAAAAAAAAAATTATAACATTTTTATGTTTTATGATTGTTTTTTTTTCTCACTTTTGTCATTTAAAAATGCTGATTTCAGATCAAGTCTAAATAGAATAAATATTTCTTTAACATCTTTGTGAAATCTCTCTCTCTGTTTTTCTGTTCTTTAAAAATCGATGGGTATCTGTGTGTGTGTGAACTGTACACATAATCATTCACCAACGCCACTTACACATTACAGGAACTCGGCTCGGAATTATTGCCACAACATTTCACTGTGATCAAATTTATATTAGTCCTGGTTCTGTGTTAGTTACATTATCATCATAATCATCTGCAGTCAGAAAACCTGAGGGTCACATAATTCAAAAATTTGTTTTAAAGAAGCTAGCAGGAATTCTAGCACCGTGTGAAGAGACTTCCAAACTTTGACACAGTGCACACCTTTGAATATCTAAACAATCGGTATTCTGCGCGTACATCAGATGGACGTGCACAGGTTTCACAACTGTTGTGCATGTGCAAGTGATTTTAACGAATAGACAAAATCTGTTGTGTTATTGTTTAGTGAAAGTTTCTTCCTTTTTTTTCTTTATTTCTTTCATTCAAAAACACCTTTTTATACCTTACTTTATTTGACAACTGCATTTTTCTTCTGTTCTTTTTAAAAAAAAAAAACTACATTTGTAACTTTCTTTCAAACTTTTTTTTTTCTTTCTTTACACACAAACTCGAGTTTATTTTGTAACGTGCAATCTTATTTTAACCACCAGATGGCGACCTCAGCTGTGCTTTTATTTACGCATCAATATGCGGCTGTATCCAAAAAAAGCCCATCTCCTACCTACACAGGCTTCT
Source organism: Clarias batrachus (assembly GCA_003987875.1). Classification (NCBI taxonomy): domain Eukaryota; kingdom Metazoa; phylum Chordata; class Actinopteri; order Siluriformes; family Clariidae; genus Clarias; species Clarias batrachus. The sequence goes on along the minus strand of QMIH01000459.1, from coordinate 15,044 downwards.
TACAATCGCCGTATTAAAGGCTGGTTATGCGCCCTACGTAGGGCACTATATATGTATTTGATACGCGGCCATATTTGGTGGGTGGGATGACATAGAGCAGGATGAGGAAGTGATGAGTTTTTGCTCGCGACACATCGCCAGAGTGTTTATCATGGGACGCTTTATCATTTCATTTTATTTCATATAGTTTAAAAACAAAAACGGGACGGAGAAAAAATTTCAAGGTAGGTATTTGTGAAGCGAGTTAAACTGGTGGGATTAGCTTCAGCGCTGGTTAGTATGAAAGCCTGCTAGCGGGTTAGCATTAAATAAAAGCTAGGCTAAGCTAACATATCGCACCGTTTTTTATATTTGTGTTTGTGTTTCTATTTAAATTATTATCTGAATTGTTAGGTCGAGCTGATTTGAGATTGTTTCTGGGTAAAATAATAAATAACCGAGTCATATCAGCGCTGATATCATGTAGGTTCTGACAGTAGGACTGGATCACTCCCAAGTCACTCGCTGAAGTGCACCATGTAGGCTGTAAGCGCCGCTACTGTACACACTATCTAGTGCACTTCCCTCAGCTGTAAGAAGGTATTTGGAACACAAATGTAAGGCTGTAAGGCTTTGATGGACTGTTATTGTTATGTTGATTTGCATTTTATCTTCTTTTTATGTTTTAATTTTAGGATTGTATTATCTTTAGCAGTTCAGGTTGTATTTTTCTTTCTTTAAGCGCTGATTAAGTTTAATTTAATAACGCCTTACAGTTATAAATACTTGAGAAAGAAACCAATCAGAATGGAGAATTCGACATCTGACAGGTCTCTGTTCTGATTGGTCAGAAGGTGTGTCCAGGTTTATGTTCCGATTGGTCAGATGATGTCAAGATCTCCGTTGTGATTGGTCAGGTCATGTCGAGGTCTCCGTTCGGATTGGTCAGATGATGTTGAGGTCCCTGAGGGCAGATCGATCAGGAGATTTTAAGATCTTTGTTCTGGTTTGTCAAGTCGAGTGTCGAAGGTCTCTGTTTCGGTTGTTCAGTAGATGTCGAGGTCACTGTCCCAATTCGGCAGAAGGTGTCGATGTCTCCGTTCCGATTGCTCAGATGGTGTGTCGAGATCTTTGTTTTGATTGGTCAGAAGGTGTCGAGGTCTCCATTCCGATGGATCAGAAGGTGTCGAGGTCTCGACATGCTGTCGTGGGAAAATAATCACCACCTGAGCGGTAACTGTGACTCCGCTTCATCACACACTACATCATCGGTGATTATTTTCCTGTAAGAGCACAACACAGAACAGGGAAGTGTGAGGGGAGAGTGTTTTTTTTCTTCTTTTTTTTTCCCCTAATCTTTTCATTGCTGTGTGTGTATTTTGATTGGACCCAGACACACACTCATACTCGCACTCGATGTGACTCACATTTTCTTTCACTGACTTCCTGGAATGTGTAGTTTTACAAAACGCCCATGACACTAAACAACGGCCCACATTGAGCGTGGTGTCTGTGCTGGACTTGACGTTCTGCCCCGCCTCTGACCTCACTCCGCTCCGGTGCAGTGTGAGAATGTTCCCTTTTGTACGGACACTTATCTTATAGTCTACACTATTTTGACTAGCACTCATTCAAAGCAGCTTTGTGTGTGTGTGTGTGTGTGTGTGTGTGTGTGTGTGTGTTTATTCTTTTCCCTTCTTCAGGCCAGAATAACAAGAATGAATCAATCACCACTGAGTCGCCTTCATCAGAACCGACTTGGCTGTACTGTTGTAACTTAAGCCAGGAAAATGTGTGTGGATACATGCATGTTAACTGTGTGTGTATGTGTGTTGGTTCCTGCAGCTGAACGGGGGGTGCTGAGTGTCGGCCATGTTGGATCACGCGGACGTGAGTTTGAGCCCGGAGGAGCGAGTGCGCGCTCTCACTAAGAAGGGCAGTGCGGTGGAGGTGAGCGAGGGGGTGCCGGCGCGCCGATACTTTCGCTCGGGCATGGAGATGATCCGCATGGCGCATGTCTACGCCGAGGAGGCCAACCAGGAGCATGCCTTCGTCCTCTACAACAAATACATCACGTGAGAACAGATCACACACACACACACACACACACACACACACACACACTCATCCTTCCTCTGTCCTTTACACTGATATTGAGTTTAACTTTTGCAGCTCAGTTATAGTTTATTATTTACACTGAATGTGTTTAAAAAAAATCTCGCTTTCTTTCTTTCAAAACTACCTTCACATTTCTTTCTTTTTGTCTTTTTTCAAAACTGTCTGTTCTTCCTTTCTTTCTTTCTTTCTTTCTTTCTTTCAAAATTGCCTTCACTTTTCTTTCTTTTTTTCTTTTTTTCTTTCTTTCTTTCTTATACTTTCTTTTTCTTTTTAATCTTTTTTTCATCTTATCTTTCTTTTTTTAGGTGTTTCCTTTTATGCAATAGTACCTTTCATCCCTTGCTTCTTTCTTACTTTTTGTCCTTCCTTCCTTTTTTTTGTTGTTCTCTTTTCTTCTTCCTTTGTTTTCTTTCTTGTCGGTTGAACACTGTTTATTCACAATACAGTTTGTCTCAATAAATATATTGCAGATTTTTTTTATTTTATTTAAAAAGTGAAATATTTCAAGCCTTTTTCTTTGTCTTTTCGTTTCCATGATTACGGTTTACATCTCAAAAAAAGTATCTGAAAATATTAGGATTTTTCCTAAGATCAATAAAAAAATATTTACATTTATCCACCAATTACTTGGTCGGAGCTCCTTTGGCACAAATCAGTGCAGCGTGGCATGGAGCCGATCAGCCTGTGGCACTGCTGAGGCAACAGGGATGACCGCAGCATTAAGAATATTGTCAAGCGAAACTTGAAAGAACTTCACAATGAACGTAGTGCGGGTAGAGTCAGTGCGTCAGGAGCCACCATGCAGAGATGACTTCAGACCTTTGATGTCAGCTTCAGCTCATCTGTATTGTTTTGTCATTTGTTTCTTATCTTCCTCTTGACAGTAGCCTGTAGGTTCTCTATGGAGTTCAGGTCAGGTAAGTCAAGCACAGTAATATCATAGTCAGCAAACCAGTTAGCGGTAGTTTTGGCAGCGTGGGCAGCTTGGAAGTTCTGCTGGAAAAGGAGAAGAGGTTTCCTGACATCTGAAACATTTCAAATATGAAAAGCCGTAAAACATTTCACTTTATTTCTGTAATGAATCTAGAATTTCTAGTTTCACTTTTTAAATAAAATTACAAAAAACAAACTTTTCCACAATATATTTTTTCGAGAGGACTGCACTTCCATCTTTCCTTTTTCCCTTTCTCCTACTGTAAGTTTCCTTACACCCTCTTTTTGATTTAATTCCCCCTGACTTCTTCTTTCTTCCTTCCTCCCTTCCCTTTGTTCTTTGTTTTGTACGTCTTTGCATCCATTGTGTTTTCCTTTCTGCTTTTGTTCTTTTTTTTCCCCTTTGCCTTTCCACCATTTAAACTGATTATAAAACACTACTTATTTAATGAACTGCAGTGAATATTAAAAATACATAAATAAATAAACAAACAAATAATGTATATATATTTTGTTCTTGGACTCCTCTTGGCTGGAAAAAAGAAACCCCTAAAAATGACTTTCTCTCTCTGTGATTTAATCCACCAGACTCTTCATAGAGAAACTCCCCAAACATCCTGAGTACAAGTTATCCAACATCCCTGAGAAGAAGGACACTCTGAAGGTCACTACTTATTCTTCTGCCTCTTTTAATCTCACCTGAGTAAATGAATAACTAATAAGCTGTATAAACGTGTGTGTGTGTGTGTGTGTGTGTGTGTGTGTGTGTGTGATCTGTTCTCACGTGNTATGTGTGTGTATGTGTGTGTATGTGTGTGTATGTGTGTGTATGTGTGTGTATGTGTGTGTATGTGTGTGTATGTGTGTGTATGTGTGTGTATGTGTGTGTATGTGTGTGTATGTGTGTGTATGTGTGTGTATGTGTGTGTATGTGTGTGTATGTGTGTGTATGTATGTGTGTGTGTGTGTGTGTGTTGTTACCCCGCGCAGAAACTGAAGGAGGTGGCGTTTCCACAGGCTGAGGAGCTGAAGAAGAGTCTGCTGAAGAGATATGAGAGAGAGTACGCGGAGTATCTGAGTAAAAAAGTGAGTCTCGTCTGAGATGCTGATGAAGCACCTTCACCTCATCTTCACCTTCACTAAACACTGTGCTGCCGTCTATCTATCTATCTATCTATCTATCTATCTATCTATCTATCTATCTATCTATCTATCTATCTATCTATCTATCTTATTCTTTTTCTTTTATTCTTTCTTTCTTTTTCCTTCTGTTCTTACTTTTTTACCTTCTCTTTCTTAAGCATATCTTTCTTTCTTGCCCTTGTGAATCCTTCTTTCCTTCCTACCTTCATTTTTTGTTTTTCTCTTTCATTCTTTACCTCTTTCTTAATCATTCCTTCTCTCTTCCATTTCTGTTTTTTTCTTTCTGTACCTTTTATCTTTTTCTTTATTTAACTTATTTCTTTATTTCTTCTGCCTTCCTTCATTTCTAATATCTTTCTCTTTTTTCTTTTCTGATCACTCTCACCAGCCATAAGCTCTTATCATAGAAATAAAAATTTCCAGTTGCACTTTTTTGCACTTAAAAAATGACAAAAAAAAACTTTTTTTTTAAAATGCACTGGACGTCCATCCTACCTTTTTTCCTTTTTCCTTCATTTGTTTCCTTACATCCTCTTTTTAATTTCACTCCCTCCCTTTATTTAACTCATTTCTTTATCTAGTCTTTCTGTCGTCCTTCATTTTCTCTCTTACTTTCTTTCTTTCTTTCTCTATCTTGGTTAGTAATGTGTTCTCTTGTTGCACAATTTACATTTAGCCATTTGGCAGACAATTGTACCATTCTTCCATGTGTGTAAGCTGCACTATAACCCTGTCTTGTATATGTGTTTGTGTGTGTGTTTCCAGCGGGATGAGGAGGCGGCATTTCAGCGTGACCAGGCTAAGAAGAAGGAGCTGGAGGCGGAGAGGAGGCGTGTGGCGGAGCTGCAGAGGAGGCAGGAGGAGCAGCAGCAGTTCAGCGTGTTTGAGGAGATGATCCGGCGCCAGGAGATGGAGCGCGAGCGCCAGCGCGTCCTGCAAGAGTTCAGCACTCCGGTCTCCCCACCTCACGACTCCCCTCTCATCCCTGGCATCCAGGGCCCGCCCCCGCCTTACTCGTCATCCCCTACGCCACCCCAGAGCCCCGCGTACCCCTCCACCAATCACAGCACAGCACCGTCATCGACCACGCCCACTCCGACTCCCACTCCTATGTTTGACCGCTCGCTCAAACCGGGCTCTCTGAATAAATCAGGCAACAGTAAGAGACTATTTTATCAGTCCAGAAAGAAGTGTAGAGTCACACATCACATCTGATCACCTCAGACCCTCACACACATCTGATCACATTCGCCTCCTTCATCACGTCTGATCACACTCCACTTCTTCAACCCATCTGATCACACTCCTCTCCATCACGTCTGATCACACTCCTCTCCTTCATCACGTCTGATCACACTCCTCTCCTTCAACACATCTGATCACACTCCACTCCTCCATCATCACGTCTGATCACACTCCACTCCTTCATCACGTCTGATCACACTCCTCTCCTTCATATCACGTCTGATCACACTCCTCTCCTTCATCACGTCTGATCACACTCCACTCCTTCATCACGTCTGATCACACTCACCTCCTTCTTCTCATCATATCTGATCACTCGTTTCTGCTCACCACATCTGATCAACACATCTGATAACATTCACCTCCAGCTGCTCATCAAACCTTCACATCATTTTCATACAATTTACATTTGTGGACATACACTTTGTCCAAGTTTCTTTTTTTTCTTTGTCCTTGTTCTTCTCTTTCTACTCTTCTTTATTTTTGTTGATTTTGTTGGTTTCTTTTAAGTTTGCTCTCTTTTACGTTATTAGGTTTCCTTGCTGACTTTTTTACTTTCTTCTTTTCTTTTATAGTTTTCTTACATTTTTCCTACTACTACTCCAGCTATTTAAAAACCATATAGGACGCTGGAGTTTTTTTTTTGCCGAGTCTGTCCTTAAACATCTGTATATCTGTGCTGCAGGTACACTGGTTGACGGATTGCGGCAGGTTGCCATCCCCGCCGAGCTCTGCTCCAAGTTCCTACAGCTGGCCAACAGCAACACTGTGCGAGCCGTGGAGACGTGCGGGATCCTCTGCGGAAAACTGGTACCGCTAAACTTCCTCTTGACTCCCGTATAACAGTGTAATGTCCGTGAAAAATTGTGTAAAGTGGCACTTTCCCTCGTCAGACGAGGAACGCGTTTACGGTGACGCACGTGATCGTCCCGAAGCAGTGCGGCGGTCCTGATTACTGCGACACGGAGAACGAGGAGGAGCTGTTTCTGGTGCAGGACCAGCACAACCTCATCACGCTCGGCTGGATACACGTGAGTGAACGCCGTGACACACCAAAGAGCCCCGTGTTATCCTTGTTAACGTTAACGGTTTTTCTGTCTCTCTGTCTTCAGACTCATCCGACTCAGACGGCCTTCCTCTCCAGCGTCGATCTTCACACTCACTGCTCCTACCAGCTGATGTTGCCCGAAGCCATCGCCATCGTCTGCTCACCTAAATTTAACGAGTCGGTGCACCTCACAGAGGCGAATCATATTCGAGAAGCATGTTTCAGACACGCCTTGCCTTTTGGGTTGACAGAGAATATCGTGTCTGTTGTGTTTTGTTTTGTAGGACGGGCTACTTCAGGCTAACCGACTACGGCATGGAGGAGATCTCCACCTGCACACAGAAAGGCTTTCACCCTCACCGCAAAGAGCCCCCGCTTTTCATAGTAAGTATTTGGTTAGCACTTGATGCTAAGTCTTTCTCTGAGTTTCATTTTACCCGTATGAAAGCATGTCTGAGGTAAATGTTGAACTCCCCGGATGGACGCGGATCGTTTTTACCGATCCTGCGTGATGTTCAGCTAGAACATTGCTGTTGCGTGATAACGTCAGGTAGTTTGGTCGTTTAACTTGGATTATTTGTGGATTATTTTCTTAGCTTTCCACAAACACATGAGAGAAATGTTTGACAATCTCAATAGTTTTGTCTGATTTCAAAAGTTAGCATGTATTTATTACATTTTACAGCTTCTAAATACTGATGTTTCTTAAGAAGGCGATGTTTTCAGTAGAATAACCATTATTAACATTTTATCAGCACATCTGAGGTAAACATTGACGTTCCCAACACCATTTACCTCAGATTTCCATCTCGTCCATCTTATTCTTTTTTTTTTATTCTATTTTTAAATCTTTTCTACTAAGGTTCACTTAGCCTCAGTCATTAGCTAGCATCTGGTTTATCTTTTAGTAAAGAGCTGCTGTTTGGTTATAATTAGTTTCAAAGCATTTTATCAACACCTCTGAGGTAAATCTTATCAAACGTGACAGCATTAACGAGCATTGCTGATCATCTTTACAGATATACTATTAGCTTTATAAATTGTTAGCCTCAACCCTTAGGGGAAAGTCCTTCATCTGGTTTCTCAGTTTGTACTGTAGTTTGAGGAGTGCTGCAGTTATAGTGTAATTTTAGTTATATGGAGTATTTTCTTATTATTTTTTCCACCCCACTGAGGTAAATGTTGATGTTCTGAATGGTTCTCAGTTCCACAGTCACGGTGTATTTGAAGGAGTCTTAACATCTGTGTGCTAGCTTGTCTGCTAGCACATTGTTCGCACCAGTCGTTAGCTAGCATCTTGATTGTAAGATGTCATGTCCCGGTGAAGAATGATGATTGGCTAGGGGTCAATGGTAAGTGGAAGTGTAGTGTGATGTTTTTTTTTAGCTGTTGCAAGTCTTTTCCTAGAACTTTATCAACACTACTGAGGTAAATGCTGGTTGTTCTGTCTGTCTGGTTAGCTTGATGCATTGTACAGTCATGAGCTAGCATCTCAACAGAAAAATGTGTTTTGTTGAGTGATTAATTAGCACAATATTACATGTAAGAAGTATTTTTCTTTTTTTTGTAATATTTTATCCACATCTCTGAGGTAAACATTGACATTCCTAATAGTTTTGTTTCACTTCCACGGTCACTGTAGCTTTGTCATGTGCTAGCTTAAAAAATATAGGGATTTCTTTTTTTCTTGAGAATTTCCCAACATATCTGAGGTAAATACTTTCTACTTTCCTTTACCTGCTACTGTGTTTATAGACAACTAGCACTTAGCAGTTATGTGTGTATTCATTTATTTATTTTACAAAGCATTAACCTTAATCTGAAAGGCGCATCTGATTTGTGAGTAGTTAATGTCAAGGTATCTCAATAGTTTGCAGTTTCACTTAGCGTAAACCGCTAATCAGTGTTATTTTAGACAGAGGGAGTTTTTTTTTCTTAGGAATTTACCTACACATCTAAATCATTCTGAATATACACTGCCGGCCAAAACAAAGTGTCAAATCAAATAGTTAAACACAACAGTAGAGATCACAGTTATGTTTAATAGTTAAACAAAGAGCATGTTGACATGCAGAATGCGAAGAAAACTCAAGGGATTGGGCCTAAACAGCTGTGTAGCCATAAGAAAACCACTTATCAATGTATGTACTGTGGAGCATTGAAAAAAAAAAGGTTGTGTGGTCTGATGAATTCCAGAGTGATTGGTGCATAGGGTGCAACATGGGAAGCAGTACATGGTATGATCTCGGTTTGCTTCTATCGATCAGGTCTAGGCTCAGCCACTTTATGTGGCAATAAAATAAAGTCAGTTGACGACCTGAATGTACTGAATGACCAGGTTATCACGTCTGTGGAGTTTTTCCTTCTTCCCTGAATTTAACAACCGCCTTGTATCTTGCTAAATCATTAGCTTGTCTGTTTTTTTTTTAGCCTAGGAACAGTGTTCTTTAAACACTAATGCATATTGACATCCTGACTCTTATTTTGCAGAACGGCAGCCACGTTGCGATCACAGAAGGAGCCGTCACCATGCTAGACCTGCGCTGAGCTTTCGGCCCCGAACTGCAGCTGTAATCTCTTACCCTTAACATGCTACATGGACAAGCATTGGCTAGACATGAGAACAATGATTAGTGACCAATCAGAATTTACAGGTGGTGGGATTCCGTTCCAACAGATGGCGGCGTGATTGAAGCACTTTCGAGAAAGAAAACGCTCGTTATAGCAGAGAAAGACACCTTCGCACCATCCGCTGAGTTTGGAGCCCTCCATGTATGTCCAGGTCTCTGAAGAAAAGCAACCAGTGACAGTTTCATGCATAACGTAAATTATAATTGTCCTTCAATGTCATGTTGGTGTTGATGGTAATGGCAACTTGTTTGACACTAACTCATTGATGTAAATAACATTAAAGCAACAAGGTGTTTTTAAACCTGCATTTTGACTTTGTTGTGATTTTAAATATTCTTTTATTTGCTCACTAGAACAAGTTGATTGAAATTGTTAATTTTCTCAATTAAAAAAAAAATTATATAGTAGCACCTGGTAACTGAACTAAATTTTTCCTCCAACTTCCTCTTTACAGGAAACCAACAATATTAAAATCCACTCCAGTGCAAAAATTGATCACTTTTGAGGAATTGAGTACACAGTGTGAAGATTAGCCAGCTCGTCTTTTATTATGTTAATCCACAATAGTTTTATGTTAGTAAAGAATACAAACCTTACGAGACATCCGTACAGCAGCTAGTTCACAATTGTCATGATCGTTATAACCCTTGTACACCAAACCGTTGAAATCGAGTTCTGGTCGTTAAAACGTCTTTAAAAAGCGTGTAATTGTTTCATGGTCACGTTTCAGGCTACAAATTGAATCTGGTTTAAATGTGTGATTGGAAATCCTTTTTTTTCTTTCTTTTCTAACTCAATCAGAACAAAACCAGGAAGTGCTGCACTCCTTTGCAAACAAAAGAGTTTAGGAAAAGGGGTGGAGTTTCAGGCATCAGACTCCTCCCCTTTTGAGTTTCATCTTGATGGCATCTCTTTGGAAACCGTTACCCAGGAGACCGACAGGTGGCCACGGTGGTGTGTTTGGTTCTTGGTTGAAGGTGAGGTCAACTCAGCCAGTCCAGATCGTCATCATCGCTGTCCTCTCCGAACAGAGGTTGTGGAGGGGGCCGTCCTTTTAAACTCTAACCAAAGCAAACAGAAGGAAGCGTCACATTCACAAACAATCAGTACATTAAATGTTACTCGAATTGCTAAAGTTTGTTTATTGAATGTTAAACTAAGCTTAGCTAACACAACAAAAGACACTATTGACGTGAAAGTGTTTTGATGTCTTTTAAAAATTTCTAGATTTTTAGATTTTTTAAGCAAAATATTTATATTGACTTGGTTTACACTTAACTTCCAGAACATTCAAAACATTTTATTGTACATTTACTTGTAAATTGAGCAATTTTAATCCTTAATTGTGTATCCAGTTCGAATTATTTGCATGTTCATATTTTATATTAAATAATAATCTATTTAGATTTACTTTATAATGGGTTGCCCTCTTTTTAAATTTTTATTTTTAAACACAGCTAGTTTTCTACTATTTGCTGATGTGGACGGACTGAGACAACGTCAAGACAAAGACAGACAGGTTCGCTTCACCTCAAACCCCCCAAAAAAGCAATGCCGTATCGCTAAAGCCCAGTTCTCACGATTTTTGCGACAGATGGCTTAGATGGCTATGGGTTCAGTTTGCAGTACTGTATGTGGTCGCTTAGATACACTCTGACATAATTAGCCAGCTCTAAGGTAAAATATGACAGCTGAAAGAACGGTACAGCGAGACCATGGATAAGGAATATGATTAATGAATCTACGTTGTACGTTCTATGGATCCTTACAAAGAGACAACTTATAATATTACTAGACTCTATCATTTTATTTCATCAATACTGCCCATTAACACACTCATGGCACCTAGTTTAACCTGTACACTTTGTCACAGTTATAAAAAAAAAAAGAAAAAAAAAGAGAATAAAAACAGTAAAGTTGACTTTCCAGTGACACCTTCATGATGCTTTATACTTCCCGCCATCATGTGACACGGCATGCCTATGATCGCCTACGGAAGGCCATGAATGACCACAAATGCACCTACAGATCATAAAAACCTGTATCTTCACCACAAAATGTTTCCAACCTGTTCAAATAATTTAGTAGCTCGTGGCAGCTGAGGATCGCTACAGCGAATGCTAACACACACTGGTAAGTCACAAATTTATCGTATGATTTCAAGATCAAGTTGGGAATCTGTAACAACCCGTAGGAAATATCATGAAAGTGGGAACCATCATGCCTGCCTTCTTGTAGATCACAAACTAGTGAGCCTCTGCTATAACTTGACGTAGCTTTGTCCCACAGCTGAACTGCATTGCTGTATTTTGATTTCAACGTTTCCTTCATACTTCTGAAAACATCTTGCAAAAACCTATAATACTTCCGTGCTCGGATTCGTGTTAATATGATAATCGCTGGGAAACTGTGAATGAGGAGCTAATAGAGAAACCGTAGGCTTATAATTGTGATTTTAGTGCATGTCCATATCTACAAGCAGAGACCACCTAAAAATAGAAAAATGTAAATTATATACCGTATATTGAACTTGTTCCAGATACACAAACTTACAAATGTGCTCCATGAACAGAACTCGTTCGGAAGTCGGATTTGTTCTTAAGTCCGTCAAAATGGGTCTTGTATGCCTTTGACACGAATATGCAATGTAAACCGTACCAATCCACTTGACTAAATCTCTGTCCCCCTTTCCCCACACCATAACTGCACCCAAGGAGTACTTAATCTCCCAGCGTCGTCTCTGCGCCTTTAAATCGGAAGAGGAATGCCAGACGCTATTTTGTCTCAAAGCCGTTTTCCACTGTATTGGACTGTGAACTCCGTTTTGTTGAGGATTTCACGAATTTAGGATTATTCACCATACATTTTACACATTTACTTAAACACTGAAAAAAATTGTATATAATTGTAAATATTGGTATCCGACGCATTGCAGTGTCTATTCTTTATACAAAACACTACTTCCGCGAATTGTTCACATCTACGATTGTTCGTAGAACTGCGGTCTGTTAGTAGCTGCGGAACTTCGTAACTTGAAATTCGGGAACGTGCACAAAATTCCTGAAAGAACTCAACTGATTAGTTTAAGGATTTTAAGGATTAATCAATATTAGACATATGATTAATATATATTAATTGTGTTAGTCAGCAATAGGCAGAGCTGAGATTAATTACAGCAAACGACATGACACAGAAACGGTGTGTGTGTGCACGCATGTGTGTGAGAGCATGATGCTCCCGGCTCACCACTTCCTCCTCCTCTTCCTCACTGGTTGGTAGTGGTGGAGGTTTAGTCGGGGCGGGACTCTGGAAGAACGGCTGCTTTGAATTCACCTCCTCTTCCATCCTCTTAGACGGACTGAGACAATGTCAGGACAGACACGGAGTCGAGAGGACATGGGATTACACATGAATCACACAGACAACACCATCAGGGGAATTAAATGGGGAGGGGGAGGGTGGAGTTCAGGAGGTTTGTTAGTCATTACAAAGAGGAGTCTGATTTAAATCAGCTCAGGAGATGCTGCCTTTTCCAGCCTGAGGAATAAAACGCTGCCCGTCGCGCCTTTATGGAAAAATAAGCAACATTGGGGTGACGCAATGAAGTTAGTAACCCCCATCCCCCCACCCAAAGTACACTCTGATGTGTTATTCACCTCTTCTTGTAACATGGCGATTGGTCAACGATTATATAGAATAAAGAGTGAGGTACTTTTTTAAAAATCCATTTCTAGTTACAATTAATTTTGTAAAGATTAGCAAGTACTTTATTAGTAATCTAAACTGTTAGCTTTGATCTCTGGTAGTTTATTTCATAATGCAATCGTGTATCATAATTTACTCCATTTGAAACATTTGCGTTAATCTGAGCTGCACCATGTTTCTAGATTAGATGTTTCTACGACAACACAATGCTACTATGAACAGCTAGGACAGCTAGCAACTCCCAGGTTCCTTTGATGTCTGAAAGATAAAATGTTATAAGATATAAAGTAAAGGCTTTAAGAGTGCAAATCTAGTAGAATCCTGATATTTCATTTTATTAGAATATCAATTTTCAAGGTTTGGTTTGGTGACGAATCTCTTAATCTTACTAGCATTTCTGGCAACGCTAATGCTAACACTCTGCTTACCCGCTGGGCTGCGCTGCTGTTTCGGCACCGTCCTCTTCGGCAGGGTTTGGTGGTGGCGGCGGCGGGTTCTTTGGGGGTCCGGTGTGAATGGGATCATCCGCTCCTGATTCATCTAACAGACACAAAGTGCTCTCAGTCTTATCCACCACTTCCTCTTCAGGTGTGACCTCACCCAGTGGACCGGTGATCACTTCCTTATTGGGAATGACATCATTCTGTACCGGAGTAAGGGTCGTGATGTTACAGTGCTGCACAAGCTCCTCTGCTTTAAGGCGATCCAGTTCCTTTCCTGTCTCCTTCACTTCCTCTTTATTACCTTCCACTTCCTGTCCACCCTTCTCTTTTTCTTCACCTCTGACGACTTCCTGTCCACCCTTGTCTTCCTCTTTTCCCCTGAAGACTTCCTGTCCACCCTTCTCTTCCTCTTTACCCCTGAACACTTCCTGTCCACCCTTCTCTTCCTCTTTTCCCCTGAAGACTTCCTGTCCACCCTTCTCTTCCTCTTTTCCCTTGAAGACTTCCTTTCCACCCTTCTCTTCCCCTTTTCCCCTGAAGACTTCCTGTCCACCCTTCTCTTCCTCTTTACCCCTGAAGACTTCCTGTCCACCCTTCTCTTCCTCTTTACCCCTGAAGACATCCTGTCCACCCTTCTCCTCCTCTTTTCCCCTGAAGACTTCCTGTCCCCCCTTCTCTTCCTCTTTACCCCTGAAGACTTCCTGTACCCCCTTCTCCTTGTCCTCTTCCACGGTCTCTGATTCATTCCTCTTCTCTGTCAGTTGCTCTTGGTCGTCTTCCTCCTCCTCTTCCACGTCCTCTTTCTTCCCATTCAGGTGTAACTCCTGTGCCTGGTCCTCCTGCTCCTCACTCCTCCTGTCCTCCTCTTCCTCCTCTTCATCCTCCTCCTCCCCTTGCTTGTTATTCGTGCTCAGGGACGGTTCAGATTTCGAGAGCAGCTGCAGGGTGACGTTCTGTGAAAATCAACAGCACCCTTTGCTAAAGAAACAGCACTCGCACACTATGATTTTCTACAGTGTATTAGGAATTACCGTATTCTTTGGAGTACTTTTTTTTTCTCCTTCTTCACAAAGAAGGGGAAAAAACATTGACAGATTAGAACGAGTGCATTAACATACACCTGCCATTTGCTCACCTTAATGGTGTTGACCAGTATGCCCAGTACCACACTGCCAGTGTACGTCTCATGGAGCTCGAATTCGCCCCGTAAAGTCTGGAACACTCCGTTCATCACGCGCTTCACCTGATATCACATACATGTAAGGGGACAGTAAAGGAGCTGGATGTATGATGAATTCTGGTACATATTTTTTTTTTGTGTGTGTGTGTGTGTGTGTGTGTGTGTTTGTTTGTGCGTGCGTGCATGCATGTGTCACCTCTCCTGTAGTGTCTGTTTGCCCTTTCTGCTCGGCCAGTCTCCTCTCCAGCTCCGAAACTCGCTCTTCCCCCTGCTGTCTCAGTGACTCCGCCCTTTTCTCCAACACACAACACTGCAACCCATTCATCGTGTGTTTTTTTTATACATATTATATAATTAAGATAATAATAAAATATACACACACACAAATCAGTGAAAAAAAATTATACAATATATAATTATATTAATCAATCATAACATTATCATATATATCAATATACACACGCGGACAAAACTGTTGGTACCCTGCGGTCAATGAAGGAAAAACTCACAATGGTCACATAAATAACATTAATCTGACAAAAGTAATAATAAATAAGAAATCTATGAATGTTAACCAATGAAAGTCAGACATTGCTTTTCAACCATGCTTCAACAGAAT
>QMIH01000458.1:468176-486037 GCA_003987875.1 Clarias batrachus | reverse complement strand
GTTTCTTTATAAATAGCTGGGTTTGAGTTCACACGGGTGTCTTGCATCGTTACGTTTATTTATGTTTGTGGTTGTTTTGTTTCCCTGACCCCTTTTATGTTTAATAAAAAGAACACCGTTGCTGAACGTCCGCCTCTGCATTTATGCCTCGCATCCGTTCACCCGCAGACGTTTGTGACACTGTCACCTTAAAGTTCCACCAATGTGAACTCTATAGAGCACAAACAGTGTTTCACCTGCCATGTGGAAGACCCGGGTTCAGTTCCCGGACTGGATTGTCTGCAACAATTTATTTGATTTGCAACAAGTTCAACAAACTCAAAAATTAATTGCTCTGTTTACTTAAAATTGGAAACATTATTACTTAAAAATTTGATGTAACTGATTAGCTCAAATATTTTAAGTTTTGCCAACTTAATCGGGTTTACAGTGTACTACTGAATGCTAACGCTAACTCACTAAAAAACTCTGTGAGTTATACAGTATCCATACTGTAAAAAAAAAGTTTACACACAGAATCTACTGATGAGCAGATGATATTTCACAGAATCTCAACAATGAAAGAGATATTGGTTGTGATTGTATCTTACACTTGCGAAGACCTGCTCATTCATATAAACTGTGTACGTGTTATATTTCCATAAAATGTGCTGCATCATGAAATGTATTCATTATCTGGATATATGAAATTAGTAATATGGATATGAGACCTTGGTCCTCTCATACAGCACTGTGTGTGTGTGTGTGTGTGTGTGTGTATATGTGTGTGTGTGTGTATGTGTGTGTGTGTGTGTTTTACCTGTAGTGTGATTAAAGTGCTCCATCACCATATTCAAACCAGTTTTGAATCTCTCCTGCCAGTCCTGATAAAGCTGTGTGTGTCTCTTCCAGTAATCTGGTTCATTATCAGTGATCTTCTGTATCCACTCTGTTTTTGGAGTCGCATTCCTGATGTCACTGTCATAGTACTCAAACTGCTCTCCATCCACCCGACCCACAACTGTGAATTCTGGGAAATTTATTCCTGGTGTAACTGCAGTGTAGAGGTACTGCAGAGAGTGTGTGACTGTAACAGTGTAAAAAAAAAAAAACACACACATATTAACACCATGCTAGAAACTCAACACCATTACAAAATTACTGTCTTCAAAAACTAATCAGTTATATTACAGTGTTACTTTTTGATAATAAAAAGTTTTAACTAGTTTTAGTACTTTTCCATTGCAGAAAATGAAAACTCCTTTGTGCTTCCTCATGCATGTTGTTTTAGTCCAGACCTTTATAATTATTCTACATCATCACTCAGTGAAGTTCGGCCCATAATCTGTTATCTCACTACTAATACCTCTATCTCACCTACGCGGTTTCGTGCGGTGGCTGTAAGTACGGTTCATCATGATTCACCGCCAGTTTCGGGGGGGGGGCGGGTTATCAGGGGCGGGGCTTGTACTCTGACCACCTACAGACACAAAACCCGTTTTTACAACTCCTATGTTACACGGGTGAATTGCGAAATTACGCCTATGAATGTAGTGTGTTAAAAGTGTGTTGACTGTTGACAGTGATTTTATTCCATACAAGTACCCGTGTCTGCAGTGAATTGGAAATCGCTGCTGTCTGAATAACAGATTACATGTTTGAAAAAGTAACAAAGTAACTGAGGACTTGATTGGCGGACCGAACGCGTTAGATTACTCGTTACATCAATAAAGTAATCCAAGTACTTTAATGCGTTACTTTGTTACACCAAACACTGCCCAATACACACACACAGAAAGTTATTTTAATTAAGTAAAAAAAAACAGTATTGTATAAAAAGTCTCTTCTGTGGAACATCAGCACAATAAATCCAAATAAAGAAATGAAAACGTTAATAAGAAACACAATTAATCTAGACTGATTTTCTGTTTCTCCTTCCTGAACACACTGTAAGTACTACACCGTCACTCCCAGAGATTTCTATGACTGGAGATATCAGATTACAGCAGGAGTGACAGGAGAGTGAGAAAAACAGTCATACTAAGTAATAATAATAATAATAATAATAATAAAAATAATAATAATAATTAGAAAGCCTACGGTTATAAAGCCTATAGTTAAAGCCATAAATAAATAAATATATATATAATATAAATAAAGTAAATAAATATAATAAAGAGAGCAAACATTAACATTAGAGAGTAAATAAATATAATAAAGAGAGTAAACATTAACATTAGAGAGTAAATAAATATAATAAAGAGAGTAAACATTAACATTAGAGAGTAAATAAATATAATAAAGAGAGTAAACATTAACATTAGAGAGTAAATAAATATAATAAAGAGAGTAAACATTAACATTAGAGAGTAAATAAATATAATAAAGAGAGTAAACATTAACATTAGAGAGTAAATAAATATAATAAAGAGAGTAAACATTAACATTAGAGAGTAAATAAATATAATAAAGAGAGTAAACATTACAGAACTCACCTGCTGATGACAGATGAAGAGAAACTGTGAGTAAAATCAGAGATTTCATAACTGTACTGCAGTGACACATCTCTCAGAATAAACTCTCACACAGTACAAGTTTAACACCAACACTAATCTCTTATTTACTGGCTCCATTAATCACGTTTACTCTGTTGAACTCTGTTTAATTCTCTTAATCTTTGATAAACTCAGTAAGAGAACATAAGAGACTCCGCGCTGCTCCAGTGTTCGGAACTCTGGGAGTTGAAAAGTCCGTGGATTTGAGCAGATCACAGCAGCGACACGCTGTCGGGGTGCGGAAACCCCCTCGGAGGCTCCCTACAGTCTTCCTCTCGCAATACAAGAATGAAAAACTCCAAAGTGTTTTCGTTTAAAAGTCAGATGGATTAGTAGGTTACTACAGTTTGTATCTAACAAATTAACATTGCCGATTTTGAGGAAGGTTTTCACCATTAAAACTGCACTGAACTTTGCGACTCGATATAGAAGAGAAGAAGGAACGGATTTGCAATTGTTTCTTTTTTTTTCTCTTGATGTACTAATCATAGTTGCCAGTTCCGGATATCTCTTTTTCTTTGAAGACGCTCGAACAGATTATCGTTCAGTGTATAGTGGTGTGTAAATACCGCTGTTTCACCAGTCATCTTTAAAGAGAGATTTTCTGTTTATAGAAATAGCGGAGAAATGGGGAAAGGTTGTGGGTGAGTAACATTTTCCCAGAGTGGTTAAGGCATTGGACTAAGGACTACGGTTCAGAAGATCCCAGGTTCAAACCTCACAACCACCAAGTTGTCTTTTTTGTTTCTATTCATTAAAAAAGTAACATTTTCTAAATAAAGAAAAAAATCCTACTCTAAGGCTAATAAATGTATTTTACTATTTGGGACATTATTTAATACAATACAATTATTTATTACAAAAAAAAACATAATGTTTCTCTCTCTGTAACTCACACTGCTGTACAGTTAAACCGAGAGGCACTGAATGCTGTCTGTCACTGTTTTCATCATTTATGTGCAGAACTCTGTGGTAGTTAATGTCATATGCACTGTGCAGTGTTTTATATAGACAGTCAGGTTTTCCAGTTAAAACAGTAACATCATGATTGTTATATAAAGTAGACTACAGGTTCATAGAGGATGTGTTAAGYGCTTCATGTTCACTAGAGGAAACAGCTGGTGTGATGAGGGTGAACACAGAGAAAACTTAGTAACTGATTAATCCCTCATGACATTTAGTAAAGTGTGTTTATGAGAAAGGACTGCACTGATGTAGATATAACAGTTTATAATAAACACACACCTCGGCTTAATCCTCACTCTGTGATGGTGAATTGAAGACCCGCTGTAAGATGGGAAGGAGCCGAAGGAGCCGAAGTCTGCCACCGTTTACATATGAAATTTAAAGGGGATGCGGGTGATCAGCAATCTGTGCAAAGTTTATGGAGAATTTATGGGGGGGCTGAGTACAGATGTTAATGGCCTAGCGACGCCCATGATCTGGTTGTTTGTAAAAAGGGGCATTATGCACATTCGCAGTACTCTAGACCAGACAACATCCCAGGCAGAGTGCTCAGAGAATGTGCAGAACAGCTGGCATTCATCTTCAACATCTCTCTGAGCAGCGCCGTCTCCTTTTCACATGTGTATGTGTGTGTGTGTGCGCGCATGTGAGTGTTCCTACACAGGTGTATGAAATTGTGAGGTGCCGTGGAGGACTAGTTGTGCCCCTTGTTGCCTGCTGTCACGCCTCAGCTGGTGTACCCTGAGCTCATTTATTTTCGAATATCTCAGTCATTCTTGTAGGAAGGTTGTGTGATGTGCTTGTATGTCAAATGTTAAAGTGGAATTGCTCTTTTCCTTATCTTTTATGTTTTGTAATAAAATTGGATTATTTTTATACCTACGTCTCCTGCCGTCTCACTGAGAACGAACCTGTGCTGTTTCTGAGAACAAYTTTTRAYTAAATATTCCCTGGTGAAATTCCAGGGTGGCGTAATCGTTAGGTCGCACTTTCTTAAAACCCTCGGTGTCCCGCCACAGAAGACATGGGATTAGTTTCCATTGTTATGCTGATGATACCCAGTTACATCTCCACAAAACCAGATGAAATACCCAAGTTGTCTAGACTGAGTGAGTTCAAGATATAAAAGATTGGATGAATGCTAATTTTCTTCAACTAAATTCATATAACTTATTGGCCCAGCACAAAAGCTCTCACAATTTAGCTTGCGTTTAGAAGGATGTACTACCAGCTTGACAGTGAAAGACCTTTGCGTAATATTAGACAGTAATTTATCCTTTGAAAATCATATTTCCAAGATCACAAAAACATCCTTTTTTCCACCTTAGAAATATTGCCAAGCTTAGGAACATTTTATCCGTAACTGATGCAGAAAAGCTGGTTCATGCATTCATGACTTCCAGACTGGACTACTGTAATGCATTACTGGGTGGCTGCCCTGGATCCTCAATTAACAAGCTACAACAGCCAGGGTTCTAACTAGATCCAGAAAATATGATCATATAACCCCAATACTATCATCCCTGCACTGGCTCGCTTTCAGTTTAGAATTACAGTAATTACAAAATAGCATTACTTGCGTACATGGCTCTAAATGGTTTAGCTCCGACATACAGTATCTAGCCAGTCTTCTGACACGTTACAATCCACCACGTTCCTTAAGATCACAAAACTCTGGACTTCTGGTAGTTCCCAGAAGATTAAAATCTACAAAACAAGGTAGAGCGTTATCATATTTAACTCCAAAACTTTGTTATAGCCTTCCTGACAGTGTTCGGGGCTCAGACACAGTTTCCCAGTTTAAAAGTAGACTCAAGACACATCTCTTTGATCTGGTATACACATAATTCAATACCTCATACTCCAGTACATCAATCCTGAATGGCAACTAGACTTATTCTTTCCACCTGTTCTTAATTCTCTACCCATCCCAAGGCATCTGGAGATTGTTCCAGCTTCAGTATCCTGCAAGGACCCAGAGGCATCCAGAGAAGGACCAGTTCCAGCTGGATTCTGCTTCATCATGGTTGGAGCTACACATGATCCCGACTCCCATCTGCCCTCTGCACCTGCTGACTCATCCCTGTGCTGAACTGGACTTCATGTTAATTGAAATAACTTCTGCTATATCAAACTTTCAGCTGCATATCACACACAATGTTATATAATTTCTGTTGTCCATTGTCACCCAGATGAGGATGGGTTCCCTGTTGAGTCTGGTTCCTCTCAAGGTTTCTTCCTTTTGCCATCTCAGGGAGTTTCTCCTCGACAGTGTCGCCGTTACCATCAGGGACAATCTTTATCTAACCACATTTTTCTCCCAAATACACACTTCCATAAATTTTCATCTCATTTTGTGAAGCTGCTTTGAGACAATGACTGTTGTTAAAAGGGCTATAGAAATAAAATTGAATTGAATTGAACAATGAAACATATTACTGAAATTTGTCAAAAACAGATTAACTAGGTGTCCATTTGATATTTCCACCAGGTACTTTTCTATCTCAGGTATCTAAACAGGTTTGTACAGGCAATCATTCTGGCAATCATTTTTGGCTCTTGTACAAGGCGTTAAAAAAACTGTAAAGAACAATGATTCCTCTTATTCCATCCAAGGAAAGAATGCCTCACATCTGGCACGATGCCTGTGTGGTGTCAGCTTTCTAAACGGAGGGCTGTTGTCTCCACACTTATTTCAAGACTTTCCACACATTTGAAATGGTATGCATGAGCTACCTTTGGCCTGAGAACACAATTTTCTAGCAAATTGTTTTGGACGATGTTTGTAGTGACACATAAAAAAAAAAACCTGCATATCTTTCTGCTACTGAATAAGCTGCTAAAACCTGCAAGGGCATGAGATGAGAGGTTGTCTGCAGAGACTGTGTGTAGACTGCTTTCTCAAAAAATAGTTGTAAACCATCTCTTTGCACCATCTGTACTGTATACCACAGATAAAAAGTCCTTATCAGCCGGTGTTTGACATTTATCAGTGGGTGAACATGGTTTAAAACAGATCGGTGTTTGGGGGTAGTATTTCCAACAGCAATGTATAAAAGTCGATATTTATGTAATCTCACTCATCCTAAGAGATTAGAAATGTCAAAATTATGTATATTTGAATCAATGCTGTTTAAAAAAAAAAAAAGAATTTAGCATTATTGAAGGTGGCAGCAGTGTCTGGTCTGAAAACATGTTTGAGTGCTTTTTGGTCTATGCCGACTGACCTTGATACCTTTTGAAGTAGATTATACTAAAGGAAATATATATAAAAAAAATTCTACAGATTAAAAAAAATTCAGTTTATCAACTCGGTATTTGTTCATTTAATATGTGCCGTTTACTCCACTGAAGCTGTCACAATCTGCTGGTAATGGCTTGTGGTGATAGCCATGGGCTGAAGAAAGACGGGCATAGACGCAGAGGAGCGGTGTGAAACATAAAAGTCCTTTTATTTGAACAAAACAAACTTCAAACAAAGGGTGTTGGCTTACGGATTGGAGCACGACAACAACATTAACCAAATTACATAGACAGGCTAATATTTAACATAGACAGGAAGACTGACTAAACATGGACACCTAGCCTACTAGCTGTTACGCACGCTAGCTGCTAAGCTGGATGCTAGCTAATCAGACTAGTAGCCAGAAGTGTAAGGGTAAACAGACTGGGTACACAGCGGACTAGGTAGGGGACAGACGAAGAACTAGCAGGTTAGTGGCTAAGCGGGTTAGTATCTAAACAGACTAAGATCTAAGCAGACGTGGAGACTAGACAACCTAGGAGACTACACAGACTAAGAACCAGGCAGGTTAGTATCACCATGTTAGTAGTAAAACAGACTAAGACCTAAACATTTAACAGTGGTACTTACACAGGGGGAACCAAACAGATTACAGTACAAACTAATACATTTAACAAAGACAGCTCCACAAAACATATGCCAACAAAACCGGACCGGACCGGACCGGACTGGACTGGACCACCCAACTGACAATAATAATGCTCGACCCAGTTGCCCAGAACAAACAGCTATTTATAGAATGTCTAATTAGCTACCTCGGTTCAGGTGAGACCTCATCACCTCAAACAAAACTCTGGTGGTGAACCCTCACAAAAGCATGAATCTCGGACAAATAAATATAAATTTGGATAAATAAAAGTTGACTTTCTTATATAGAAAAATTAAATGCCTGTCCTTTTTAAGTAAATACTTGAATAGTGACTCTACTCCTGTAACAAATATTTGCACTCATATTTGTAAAAAAATTCATGATGCAGCTTCATAAAAAATCGTGACAGTTGTTTTCCAAAGTCTCTGGAAAATTCTCTACTAGAGTTGAGAACCAGTCACTTAAAGTGAATTCACGAAATTTGCCTGTTCCACAGAAAGGGGTCAGGGTTCCTGTAGTTGACACTTGATGCGGAAGTACCTGGGAGAGGTTGAGATATACTGTATATCTTAGAATTAGGCAAATACAACCTCAGACAAACAACAAAACAACATTCACCATGCCACTATTAATTTAATAAAAATGAAGCCAAAAAGAAAGCAATGTGAGCAATACTAATTACAGTATCACCATGATTCAATAGGTTTCAATAGAACTGTATAGTAGAGATACAACTTCATCTAGTACTCCATTAATATTAAACACAGTTTCAGTGCATCAGTTTCACTGTACGAGTTGTACAACTCCCTGATTTTTGACCAAAAGAAATGTTACTTTTAAAAAAACATATTCCAGAAATGAATGCCACTAATGCGATACTGCCACACATTCAGGAGGGCCAAAGACTTTCATGCCAAACTGCTCGCGCACAGGGGCGGCGTAACACACTTGGAGGACAGCACTATCCACTCCTTCCACTTGCATGAGCTTACAGACAGGTGTAGAGTCGTGATTAATGTCAGAGCACAAAGTACCTCTGAGAGAGCTCGGCCAATCGGCTCTCTTTAGGCCTCCAGGCTCACCTGGGAATCAAACTCACAATCTCCGGATGATACGGCGAGCACTTTACCACTGTACCACTCGGAGGCCTGTGATACTTTTACAGTTGATGTACAACAATTACAAATAATGAAAAAAAAAACAATAACAAAAAATACAATCTATGCATCTATGAGCCAGTTTCCTTTTTGTAGCTGATCTTGGTAACCCTCGATATCTGGTATAATGAACACTTTGTTACATTCTTAATAAGAATAAACACTGGTGAGCTTAGTAACACCAAACACTGTGTATAAATAAATACTGTAGTGGTTTTAAACATCATTTATGGATCATAAAGGTTCACTTACAGGGTTCGGGTGGAACAGGTCTGAAGCCTGAAACACAGATGATGGACAGACAGTTAGTATCAAATCTGTCTACTGGATTTACTTTCACAAGACAATTAGTCAATATCAGCTTATTGTCTCGTCTAATTCATCAGTTCAACTTAATCATTATTGATGTGTTTTCTCTGTACTTTTTCCTTCTTGAACACACGATAACCATTAAATCCCAGAGTTTTCTGCAACTCCCAGAGCTTCCCCCACGCGGAAATATCAGATTACAGCAGGAGTGACAGCGAAGTGAGGAAAACACCGGTTACAGTAAATACTTCATAATAATAATAATAATAATAATAATAATAATAATAATTGTTGTTGTTAGAAAGTATTTATGCTTTGCAGCTATTTGTAACTTTATTACTACAGCCTTAACTTTAACCAGTAATAGTATAGAGTAAATACATATAATACAGAGAGTAAACATTACAGAATTCACATGCAGATGAAAGACGAAGAGAAACTGTGAGGAGAATCAGAGCTTTTATAACTGTACTGCAGCGACACATCTCTCAGTGTAAACTCTCACACAGTACAACTCTAACACAGATAAAAATCTATAATAATGTTTACTGACTCCATTAATGACTTTTACTCTGTTTAATTCTTCTTCGTGGTAAAACTCTGTAAGAGAAAGTAAGACATTCCGCACTGCTTATGTATTCACAAACACAGGGTTGCGAGATTTGATGGGGGTCCCTGAGAGGATCCCAGACAGACGGGCGGTAACTGCAGTCTTTCCCTGCGTTCACACCCTGCTGTCGCTGCTCTTTGCAGCTGTTGGCCGCTCTGATGTAGACTCAATGCCTTTCTTGTATTTTAAGGGACCGCAAAGCAATCAAGCTTGATCTGATGGAGCCTGACCAAAATGTGGAAGATAACAAGAAAGTGATTGATAGAAAGAACTGTATTGTAGAAATAAACAAATTATAAGCCATTCCTATGGTGTGGCTTCTGTTCATTGTGAATTGCTAGTCTAATTTAATATATATATATATAATTTTTCTTATTATTATAACATTAGAATCATTTTCTAGACTTTGTCTTGAATTAAAATAACATTAATGACTAATAAACACCCTCTACCGCAATAATCAACCTGTCCTCCATTTTGCTTGGGAACTAATGTCGCCGGAAAAGAAGCTACAGGACTGCGTCCCGCGGAATCCTCTCAAGCAGAGGACCTCCCTTTTAAGGGCTCAACCGCGTTATAGCTCATTACCCTAAAGTTGAGCTGATTTCAACTCCCTTCGCCGCCCTCGCCGCTTAGATAAACAAATTTACATACAGTACACAAAGAAGTGAGCCATTATTAGTTGGATGTTGTAGAAAGGCAACATTTGTAGAAAGTGATCAGTTCTGTCACATTGCTCTGAATTCAAATCTCACAATAACACTGTGAATTGTCATTTAATAGTAACAATTCAATTTCATTCAAATGTGTCAATAAAAAGCCTGTAAATAAAATACTCTGTAACTTACTAAAGCGCTCATAAATTTCCTAGACTAGTAACATTTTTAACGTTTAACTCCTCTAATTCCACCTGTAGTAATTCCATCACCTAAGTGGTTCTATCAGGTACCATTCTTTAACATCTCGCTCTAATCTTCCCTGTGAGACACCGGCTCATACTTCTGTTAACATTCTGTGCTCAGCAAGATTCAGCAAGATTACATCAGAACACATCATACAGTGTCTACAGTTAAAGCGGTGAGAATGACTCCGAAATATACAACAGTAACAAACAATAACAGAATAAAATAAAATAAAATAAAATAAAAACATTACATGCTTATCTTATATTCCAAGCACAGAGACTGCAGAACACAAAACTGTTCTGCTTATTTTTGTAAGGTTTTGTATTTTTGTAACGCTCAGTACTGTTTTGCATCCCACATGCTATTGATTATCACTAATAACAGAAATTGTTATTTCTCAATTAGCTTCATGGTAAAGGAAAACTAACTTACAGCAACTGCATGGACACTGATCCAACAGGCTGTGTTTACACGGTCAAAGTGTTTTTTTGTTTGTTTTGTTTTGTTTTTTCACTGTAAAGTTTATTAAACAGATGAAGAAACATTTTAATTTAAGTAGACAAAAACAGATTCTGGTGAGTCCGAGTTGTTCTCGCAGACTTCACCGATCAGTGGTAATAGTGGTATTAGTGCAGTATTATGGTACATGTAAACACACCTAGTGATAAACACTTAAATGCTTAGTTATGTTGAATCATAAAAATACAGATCAGAATGTTTAATAGAGAAAGTACGAGCATTTCCACATACAGAATGTGATGAAAACTCACAGTATTTGGACTAAACAGATGTGTGGCCATAAGAAAATCCGTAAAGAAAAATCTCTAACAGCCCAACTGACAGAGATCAAAGTGAAATTATAGTCACACCAGAGCTTCTCATCAATAGCACTGGGTTTCTCCAAGACAAAAAAAAATAAAATAAATGACTGCACGTCCACTGGAAGTCCTTGAATGGACAACTCACTTGTAGCTGCTTGTGAATCATCATCTGCGAGAAGACTCTGAGACTGCCAATCCCAAGAGTCCAATTTGCTAGAACTTTTCACTAAATTTAGTGACTGCGATTTTCTTGAAATACAAATGTTTTCCTCAAACCTCATGGCCCAGTAGGACTGAGGCGACCCATACTCAAGGATGAGCTGAGTATAGTGCACCAGGAAGTGCAGCAGAGATGTGAATGAACCATGAAACATATTACTGAAATGTTTAAAAAAAAAAAAAAAACAGATTAACTACTGATCCATTTCTAAAAAGCTGTTCCAGAGACATTACCATTGAGTACTTTTCTTTCTCAGGTACCTGAACAGGTCTGGACAGGCAATCATTCTGGCAATCATTTTTACCTCTGGTGCCAGGCCATAAAATACTGTACGTAAATAAAACTTTTTGTTGTCAGCTTTTTAAAGAGACATGAGCCATTTTCTCCGTACATTGATATGATGGCCTTTTCAACACATTTTGAAATGGTATGCATGAGCATGTATTGTCACTTAAGAAATCTGCATATCCTTCTACTACTGAATAAACTCCTAAAACCTGCAAGGGCATGAGATTAGAGGATGTCTGCAGAGACTGTGTCTAAACCTGTACCATGTTTCCCTTTCTCACAAGAATAGCTGTAAACCATCTCTTTGCACCGTCTGTATATCACAGAGGAGTTCTTAAATTTTTAAAAGTTTATCAGCTTGTGTTTTACAAGTACAGTACCGACGGGTGAATACGACTTAAAACAGATCTGTGTTTTGGGGGAATATTTCCAACAGTAATGTAAAAAGCAGATACAGTAATGTATGTAGTCTCTTGGGTGCTAAAAGGTTAGAAATCACTCCTGTTTAAAATGACTGCAGTGTGTCCAGTGAGGGGGGCAGCGGGGTCTTAATGTGTCTCATGACAAGCCGCTCTGCCCGCCGGGGATGTTTGTGTAAACAAGATCCAGCATGATTAATCCCCCCTCGTTGCAAAGTCCACATACTGATGGAATCTAGGAAGCACTGAATTGAGATTTGTGAGGTTGAAATCTCCAGCAACAATAAACAGTCCATCCGGTTGTGTATTCTGCAGTTCACTGATCTTTGCATACAGTTCCCATAGCGCTTCCTTAGCATTAGCTCTAGGAGGAATGTACTGTAAACCCTGATAGTGAATAGTGAATTCCCACGGTAAATAAAACGGTCTACATCTAACAGTCTCTAACAAACTCCACCAGCGATGAGCAATAACTAGAAACTAGCACAGAGTTCCTGCACCATTTTGTGTTGATGTAAACATACAAACCATCGCCGCGAGTCTTACCGCACAGAGCTGCATTTCTGTCAGTGTGAAACATGACTAGCCCGTGGGTTTCCTCCGGGTTCTCCGGTTTCCTCCCACAGTCCAAAGACATGTAGGTTAGGATAATTGGCATTCCCAAATTGTCCATAGTGGTGAGTGTGTGTATGTGTGTGTACCCTGCGATGGATTGGCACCCTGTCCAGGGTGTACCGCGCCTTGTGCCCTAAGTCTCCTGTAAGTAAAAACAGTAGAGTATAAAATGTCACTTGGAACATCAGCACATTAGATCCAAATAAAGATATTAAAACAGAGGCACATTTAAGAATTGTTGTTGTTGTTGTTTATTTTCTGTGTAGCTCCGCTTCCTGAACTACTGTACTATGAGGATTAAAATTCAAAGTCTGCAGTCACTCCCAGAACTTCCTACGACTAAAAATATCCGATAACACGAGGTGAGAGGAAAATGAGAAATAATGAGCGACAGGAAATATAATAATAATAATTATTATTATTATTATTATTAACAAACTGTGCTTTATTTATTTATGCATTTGTTTATTTATTTGCACGTGTTCCAGCTCTCCCTTTACCACAGATTTAATGTTAAACATTAATATTAGAGAGTAAATAAATATAATAAAGAGAGTAAACATTACAGAACTCACCTGTTGCTGAAACATGAAGAGCATCAGAGCTTTCATAACTGCACTGCAGCGCCACATCTCTCAGTCGAAACTCTCATACAGTTAAACTCTAACACTCATCTCTCATTTACTGATGTACTCTTACACTTTAATTGTGTTTAACTGTGTTGAACTTGTAATCTCAGTGTCAGAAAGTAGTTCAGATCCCCAAATATCCCGTTTGTTACAATGTTCAGATTCAGTCAGTCGCCAGGAGCCCTGAGACCTGAAGCAGATCCCGAACCCTGTTTTTGTTTAAGCTCTAGAAGTGAAAGGAAAAAGTCTGCAATTTCATGAAAGAAACTAAAACTTACTGAAACAGTTTGTTGTTTGTTATTTTTTATAACAAACAACAAAATTCTTTGTGAATAAAAAACAAATGCCCATATATGTATGTATGCAGTAAATATACAGTGTGAAAGAGGGAAACACTGAGAAGATCTACAGGAGACATGAATGAACCTCCACTACATCAGAAAAAATACATTCTTTAATACAATCATGAAACTTATTTCAGAAATGAAATGTAACAGTACTTTATAATAAGAAACATAAAAATAACAAATTACAAAAAATAACAATATACACCAACAAATAACAACATACACTATTGTGTCTCACATTATGCTACTCAACTAAACACAAGCACAGCTTCACGTCTTCGCTATTTGGCTGTTAGTTATGAGGTTTTGTCCCTTTCAGGGATTCCCCTATCAGTATATAACTAAGATGTGCATTCAGAGCAGGAGGAAGTAAAGACTGTGAAACACATGGTGGAGAAACTATAGAACTGGAATTCATAGATGCACGAACGGAAACAGATTTGAGAGCATCTACAAACCACCTTCTGTTTTGTAGCTTTAACCCTCAATATGTGGTCTAGCAAATACTGTGGCACATTTTTATTATGAAGTGATATGGACCGATGAGCTCAGTATCACCAAAAAGCCTGGAAGACCAGAGAAGATAACAAAAGTGAATGATCACAGAAGTCTTCACAACTTCACATCTACAGTACCCAGGTCAAGGAACCTCTGGAGCAGGCAGGAGTGACAGTGTCAAAGTCTACAGTCATACTATAATCTAGCAAATAACATCATCGTACCACATCATCATCAGACATGCTGGAGGTAATGTTGTGGCGTGGGCGTGTACGGTTATAGTGAAACTGAGGCCCTGGTGTTTATTGATGATGTGACTGATAAGGTGAAATTCTGAAGTGTCTGTTCAGATTCAGTCAAAAGCTGCAGAACTGATAGAGCCTCACAGTACAAATGGACAACAACCCAAAATGAGGTGGAAAATTAACCCAAGGTAAGGAACGGAAATTATCTTAAAGCACTGATTCAGTCACCTGACCTCAACCCAACTAAGCTGCTTTTCATTGAGCTTTTTTAATGAAGACCAAACTGAAGGCAGAAAGACCAACAAACACACAGCAGGTGAAGGCAGGTGGAGTAAAGCAAAGACAAAGCAGCTCAAGGAGGAAACTCAACATGTGGAAATGTCTATGGGCTCCAAAATTCCGGCATCATTGACCAAGCATTAAAAATAATGACTATATTTATAATTATTTAAGTTTATCCGATTTTCTTTTTTTAAAAAAAAGAGTCAGAAGATTTCTTTGAAAATAGACAAAGGGAATTAATAGAAAGGGTTAATGTAGTGTTTCAGTTAAAGTTCATGAATTAAAGTTGAAAGTCTGCACATACTGATTATACAAATCCATTGTGGTGGTACAGAGGCAAAAGTATGAATATTGTGTGACTGCATAAATATTCAAGGACCTGAGTGTGTATGGTATTATCTTTGTTAGATTTTAGAGTTGGACCAAATATCAAAATCACAGCAAGGTCAAATATCAGTAATACTGTTTGTTCAGTGGCTCCCTTCATGTTGTAATTATTGTAAGTGTATTTCAAGCTTTCACATTTGTAACAACTTAAACTCATGGAGTTCATTTTTATACTTTAGTCAAACACTGTGTGTGTGTGTGTGTGTGTGTGCGTGTGTGTGTGTGTGTGTGTGTGTGGGAAGGGTCCTCAGGGATCTCTCAGTTCACCATAAAATCACACAGTCACACTTTAAGAGTTGTTGGAGGAAGCATCTCCTTCAGAGGCTGTAAAACATTCACATCATCACAAAGTGACTAAACACTGTGTATAAATACTGTAGTGGTTTTAAACATCATTTATGAATCATAAAGGTTCACTTACAGGGTCTGTGTGGAACAGGTCTGAAGTCTGAAACACAGATGATGGACAGACAGTTAGTATCAAATCTGTCTACTGGATTTACTTTCACAAGACAATTAGTCAATATCAGCTTATTGTCTCNCGTCCTCATGCACGTCCTCTCCGTCCTTCTGCCAGGTGATGTTTAGTGCTTTGGGGAAGAAACCTGTAGCGTGACACACCACCTCTGGAGAAAGAGACGAGTGTTTCTGGAACACTGACACCTCGGGAGGAACTGCAGAGACACAGAAACATCACTAATAACCCTCTGGTTCCCCCCCACACATTAAACATTAAACATTTAAACATACTTGACCTTAGCTAAACACATTTAAACTGTTTTTCACAATTCCTATCTTAGGTCAGTTAGGATCACTAATTTATTCTAAAAATAAAYGTTTGCAAACCATCCCCCTTCATTTTCCAGGTAATAGTGGTCATTTTGGCCAGACAATTCAATTTTAATTTCATCAGACTCGAGGTCATTTCTTCAAAAAGTGAGATCTTTGTTCCCATGTGCAGCTTCAGTTGCAGTTTAACATTTTACTGAGCATCTCTTATGTCATTCACCATAATTATTATTTCCAAGCAAACTTTACTCCTACCACACGGGGTGTTTCTCACTCACTGTGTTTTGAGACGGGTGTTAGCGTGTGTAATGAGTGGGTTTGAGACTAAATCACACAGTGTTTGGAGGGAAAAGGCAGATTGGAGGCTTTTAACACCCATGAGTTTTGAAAATGTAACGGCATAAAAATGTGTTTCTGTTGCGCTGCTCGGAAGCTTCTGCGCTCGGTACAGAATCGTTTATATCTGAGTATGATCAGCTGATCACCGGTCACGCCCAATCAAACTGAAAATCAGACCATTCTGCTCCCAGGCCAACTGACCGGTTCATCTCTACTATAAGCGTAGTTTAGATTTTAAAAAATCTACTGTATTTTTTCAGTGTGACAATATGTGAATCAGCAGACAAACGAATCACGATTCATAACTGAATCTATTTTTACCCATCTCTCTCTCTCTCTCATTTAATGTGTGTATGTGTATTTTTGAAGTGTTATATATGATATAAAGGTTATATAAATGTTTGATCTGTAAATATCAGTGACCAGTGGCACAGGACAGACGTGTGTGTGTGTGTGTGTGATATAGAGTGTAAGATCTGTACAGGATTGAGGAGTGTGTGTTGTAGTGTGTTAGTATTACAGTACACAATATCATTTTGTGTGTGTGTGTGTGTGTGTGTGTGTGTGTGTGTGTGTGTGTGTGTGTGTGCGTTACAATAATAGATCCCACACTTTACCTTTCCTCTCCAGACTCTCTCTGCCATGTGACACATACTGATTTATCCTGTCGATACAACGGGTGTTCACATAGTCCATCCAGCCCTCAGTAATCACATTAATATGATCCCAAATCTGTTTACTGATCTCAGCTCCAGGTTTGACTGGAATCCAGGTTTTAGTTTTTAGATCCAGATTGAGGATATCTTCTCCATCATATCCTAACTGAGCGTATCCTCTAGTGGTGCCATCATCATGGAGCTCACAGCCGTACATCAACTGTGCAGTATGAACTCCTACACACACACACACACACACACACACACACACACACACACACACACACACGAGATTCAGCTGAGCTCTGTGTTCTACACACTCTATTCAAACATCACTACTACTACAAGATTTACTTGCATTAGTGTTAACAGGGTGTGTGTGTGTGTGTGTGTGTGTGTGTGTGTGTGTGTGTGTGAAACACAGTCTTATTCTCCTTAGTAATGTTGTCTCTAAGTTACTTCTCATCAGCCAAACACGTTACCACATGACATCACTACAGTACAGTACACTGTAAACTCTAAAGCTCAAAGTAATTAAACATACTGAGTTCTGTTAACTTAAATAACTGCAATTAGATCAAATTAATAGACCTTTTTGAGTATTCAGAACTTTTTGGTATTTATGAGTGTGTAGAAATGACACTTTTCAAGTTAGCTGAGCAAATTTGATATTTTATGTAATCGTAAGTACTTAAGTAACAGTAACTGTCTGTCAGGGATAACCACTAGAGGGCGCCAAAGCGCCCAAAGAACTCGTTTTGTGTTTTGTTGGTGATGTGTATGTTTGCACCTCGGGTCAGGTGACGTGGGCGTCCACCTGATCCGAATAAGTCATTAGTTTCTTTATAAATAGCTGGGTTTGAGTTCACACGGGTGTCTTGCATCGTTACGTTTATTTATGTTTGTGGTTGTTTTGTTTCCCTGACACCTTTTATGTTTAATAAAAAGAACA
>QMIH01000458.1:412191-434035 GCA_003987875.1 Clarias batrachus | reverse complement strand
TATATATATATATATATGGAATTTTTATTCTGTAAATCTGGTCCATTGTTAAAAGTGCTATACAAATAAAATGGCATTAAACTGAAGTGAATTGTGCTGGACTCTGAACATGTGTACATTACTCATACACACAGTGAATAAACACAAACACTGGCTTTATTTTTATTAATTCAACAAATCAATGTAATGAGTTAAAAGGAAAAACTCTGAACAAACACATGATTTCATGATCTCGTGTAATTAAGTTCTGCGCATGAGCTCAATATATATATAAAAAAAAAACACCAAACCAGATTTATTTGGCACATTTTAAATACAAACCACAGATGATCAGCTTCCACAAGGAAAAGAGACCAAAAAGCAGTAAAAGAACTTAAATATACAAAAAACACCAGACAGTAAAAACACTGAATGTAAACGTTTAAATAAAAATGTCAAAGTAGGAAGTGATTATGGCTGAAGAAGACGGCTTTACAGACAGGACCATTTTATATTTCTGGAAGTAAAGAGGATAAAGTCAACAGCGCAGACGGCGTGTGGAGATGAAACACACAGTACAGATAGTGTTAGTGTGACATTCTGTATTATATATACATACACACACATATATATATATATATATACATTCTGTACCGTCGTCTCACTCAAACACAACACATCAGAGTTCATGCAACTTAACCAAACACAAAGCAGAACCATCGGATTACAACAGATAGCACGTGTGTGTGTGTGTGTGTGTGTGTGTGTGTGTGTGTGTGTGTGTGATGTACTTATGATAACTGATGAGTTTTATTAACAGTATGAACACTAACAGTATAGTTACTAATTACAGTCAGGTGTGTGTTTTTGATTGTTTAGTCTAAAACGAAAGTAAAAGTAACAACATTTCCACCAGACGAGGTACGAGACGTGTGCAGGACTGTAATACTGTCACCAAGTGCAGCAGGAAATAATTCATATAATAAGTTCCAATAATCAACATTTTCAACGTTCATCTGTTGTTCTAAGCGTCTGACTGCTGATCAGCTCACCGGACGACAGATAGTGTTTTTACATTGTGACTGACCTGAGTTTCTAAAGTGTAAAAAAACAAGTAGTAAAACAATAAAGCAGCACATTTCCCATAAACATTATCATTAGTTATTAATGTTACATGTGATAAATTGTTCTTCAGGCTAAAACTGTCTGACTTTTACTCTTTTGGATGCAAGAGCACACGAAGGTAGGGCAGAAAAGGGGAGGGGCCAGTTATTATTGGAATATGAAATACACACACACACACACACACACACACACACACACACACACACACACACACACACACAGGTTAACTGTATTCTCAGTGATACTTGTACAAGCGTCCACATCAGCTCAGTACAAATGAACTGTAATAGACTGTAATAGCAGACCGGTGATGTAATCATCATTAACTGTCGGGTTCCTCCACTGGATAACACTGTGCATGCGTGTGGCTTCAATCATAAACTTACTATTCAGTACTTTTGTTAGAGACCATTACGAGGGGACCGGTCACCGCAGTGTTACTCTCACAAGCTCCGCCTTTGTGCTCCTGTAGAAGGCGTTTTAGCTCCACCCTCGTCTCTCCACACCACTT
This sequence comes from Clarias batrachus, assembly GCA_003987875.1. Taxonomy (NCBI): domain Eukaryota; kingdom Metazoa; phylum Chordata; class Actinopteri; order Siluriformes; family Clariidae; genus Clarias; species Clarias batrachus. The sequence goes on along the minus strand of QMIH01000458.1, from coordinate 432,420 downwards.
CTCAATCTTCTCCAGATGTTTCTCCACCTGCTCCTGCACCTCCTCCATCCCTGCGGTGCTGCTTGTGACCTGCTGCTCTCGCTCTGCCCCGCCCCTCAGCCACTGTAAACTCTTCATCACCTCCTCCATCTTCGCCAGTGTCTGCTCAACACACACACACACACACACACACACTCATTTACAGCTGGTCATTAGTTGGTTTAGGAAGGATGTTAACTTCAGGTTGTGTGTGTTGGGCCTCTTGTTATATCAGACAATATCAGATATGTGAAACACTCAGATCATTTCTGTTAGATACAGTATGAGGTGTAGGTTAATTAGGGTGTTTAAATTGTTTATTCAAATCATTTATTTTTATTAGATTAATTAGGTTGTTATGTGTGGGTTTAGGAGGTTTGCATGTTCTAACTGTGCTTGGTGGGTTTCCTCTGGGTTCTCCGGTTTCCTCCCACAGTCTAAAGACATGTAGGTTAGGCTAATTGGCGTTCCCAAATTGCCTGTAGTGTGTGTGTGTGAGTGTGTGTGTGCCCTGTGATTGATTGGCACCCTGTCCAGGGTGTACCCCACCTATTGCCCTAAGTCTCCTGGGATAGGCTCCGCCCCCGACCCTGAATACAGAATAAAGAGGTATAGAAGATGAGATAGTGAGTGTTAGCAAAGTTAGATGGGTTGGTTTAATGAGGTCACCCGGGTTACAACCCCAAAATCAGAAAAAGTTGGAACAGTAGGGAAAACACAAATAAAAGAAGAAAGTAGTGATTTCTAAATTTACTTTGATTTGTATTTCATTGCAGACACAACAGCACATTATTTAATCTGTTCCTCATGAATTTTATTTTTGGTTCTTGCAATACATTTAAAAGAAGTTGTCACAGTAAAGCATTGACCACTTTATAATGTTGCCGTTCCTTTTCACTTAAAAGATGTTTAGGGACTGAAGACCCCAAGTGGTGAAGTGTTTCAGGTGTAATTTTGTCCCATTCGTCCTGTAAACAAGTCTTAAGGTGGAGAACAGTACGGAGTCTTCGTTGTCACATGAGGCCGGTCATGTACCCGTGTCCTCTTCCTCCGCAGCCAGGACTCTGTATTGTGTGCAGAATCTGCTTTTGCATGGTCTTGTTGACTAGGCAGCATATTGTGCTCTAAAATCTCTTTTATGGTGCCTTCACAGAAGTGCAGGTTACCGTTGCCAAGGGCACTGACACAAGCCCATCCCGTGGCTTTCCCGTGACAGACCCTGGCTTTTGGACTTGTTGCAGTCTGGATGATCCTTTTCTTCTTTGGTCCGGAGCACGTGGTGTCCACTTCTCCCAAAGAATACCTGAAATACAGCTTCATCTGACCACAGTAGATGTTTCCACTGTGTGATGGTCCATCCCAGATGCCTCTGAGCCCAGAGAAGTCCACGGCGCTTCTGGACTCTGTTACCATCGGGCTTCGTTTTGGCACAGTAGAATTTAACTTGCATTTGTGGACGTAACTCCGTATTGTGGTACTTGACACGGGTTTGCCAGAGTCGTCCTGAGCCCATGTGGTGACTTTGCTTATAGATGAATGATGATTCTTCATGCAGTGCCGCCTGAGGGATCAGAGATCACGCTCGTTCAGCTTAGGCTTGGCTCTTGTCCTTTACGCACTGAAATTCCTCCAGATTCCTTGAATCTTTAATGATGTTACGGACTGATGAAGGTGAAATGTCCAAATGTCTTCCTTCCTTTCTTTGAGAAACATTGTTTTTAAACATTTCAATAATTTTGTCATGTATTTGTCAACAAACTGGCGATCCTCGGCCCGTCTGTGTTCCTAAAGGACTCGACCTTTCCTGGATGCTGCTTTTGTACCAAATCCTAATGACACTCACCTGTTTGACATCACATCAGTATTTAACCACTTCACCTGATTACTGGCCCTACACTGCTCCTGTCCCAACCTTTTTTGGAACGTGTTGCAGGTCTGAATGACAGGAAAGGAGGAATATTTACAGATGAAATGAAGTCGACCAGACAGAACATGAAACATTTTGTGTTCTTATCGTCTGCAATGAAACACAAGTCAAAGTGAATTTAGAAATCACTACTTCCTTTTTTTATTGGCGTTTTCCAAACCGTCCCAACTGTTTCTGATTTGGGGTTGTAGAAGTAAAGTTAGTCAAGTCAGGGTTTTCTCTAATGATCCACATTCTCAGTCTGTCTTATTGTATGTTGATGCAGTCGCACTATGTTGTGTATTTTACTGGATTTGTATACTGTACGTTTATCTGGATATAAACTACACGTGTGTTATCTGTTTATCTGGGCCTTTGTGCGATTGCAGAGGTTACGGACTGATCACACCCAGAATCTTATTATAATGAGACAATGCAGGTGAGAGAGGGAGGAGGAGACGAGACGTCACCACTCAGGGCTGAGACGTTCCTGTTGGGTTCCTCCGCCTGCAGTTTATCTGGTGGGTTTATTCCCTTCTAGATTATACAGCACGGTTTAAATCGAGAAAGTGAAAGTGTTGTTATAATGAACACTGAGTGCTGAGATGTGCTGTGTGCAGTCCTGCTGCTGTGTTTCTGTTCACGGCTCCTGACAAACACGTGGTGTAATTATAAGGCTTTAGTACGTGCTGTTATCTTCAGGTTCACCCTGGCAGCAGTGAGCTCATGCTGGCCTGAAGGTCACGGCTCCACCTGCTCGTGTGCGCACGTGTGTGTGTGTGTGTGTGTGTGTGTGTGTGTGTGTGTGTGTGTATAAACCTCCAATAACCAAATGATCATACCTCTTCCCTCTCAGTCAGTAGCAGTCCTTCTCCTCCTGCTCCTCCTCCTGCTCCTCCTCCTGCTCCTGCTTCTTCACTGCTATACTCTAGTCTGTACTTGTTCAGCTCTGACCTCTTGGCCTTGCAGAACATTGTGACCTGTTCTGAGAATCTGCTCTTCTCTCCGTACTGCTGCTCCAGTTTATCCAGCTTCTTCTCCGCCTTCCTCAGGGCTACTCCTGTCATGGTGAACGTTTTATTCTTCTGGCCCTGTCTGGGTTGAGCCTGCTTTACAAGTTCGTCCGTACTCTGTAGTCGCCTACTCAACTGTTAAACACACACACACACACACACACACACACACACACACACACACACACACACACACACACACACACACACACACACACACACACAGAGGTTAGATGTTTGTTAGGTTCCCCAGAGCACTGAATTAATAACGCAACATCAGTGTACTTCAGGATCACACCACACTTTCACTTCAGTGAGGATTTTCACAGTGAAATTCTTTGTTCTTCGCATATCCCAGCTTCTTGAGTAGCCCGGGGTCAGAGCGCAGGGTCAGCCATTTTTACGGCACCCCTGGAGCAGACAGGGTTAAGGGCCTTACTCAAGGGCCCAACAGCAGCAACCTTGCGGAGCTGGGGCTCGAACCACCGATCTTAACACACTGAGCCACCACTGCCCTATCTGTCTGTCTGTCTGTCTGTCTGTTTATCTATCTATTGAAAGCAAGAATTAGAAATATTTCCAAACAATATCCTGCATCTATTATCTTAGAGGATAATCTATTATCTTGTTGGTAATGATCACATCACTGTCACGGTATGAGGTGCGAGGCATAACTGCAGAGGATCCAGGTGGTTCAGGGAAACGATGTTTATTTAATCTAACTCAGGGAAAACCATAAAACAACGACACTTTATAAAAGGAAACTGAAACCAAAACACGAAGAGACAAAACAACAGACACTCTTAAACATTTAGACCTTTAACTACGATAAATTAACAGACGCAACACAAGGAACTGAAAGACACCAAACTATTTATAATGACACTAATTACCAACTCGGTTCAGGTGAGCGCCTCCCTGGTCACCTGACCGAGTTGCCCCATGGGACCTGAAGTCTCAACTGAACAAAACTACAAACGACACAGGGCGCTTTGGCGCCCTCTAGGGGTTATCCCTGACAATCACATCCTGTCTTCAGTGTAAAGACACTCCATCCTCTCTAAACACAGGATGTTTAAAAAGATGTATCAGATATCAGAGATAAGAATGCAGTCATCACACACACACACACACACACACACACACACACACACATGCATATCTACATAACTCTTACCTTGAGGAACTCCTGATGGGGGGCGATCTTTAGGTACAGTAACACTGCTCCAGTGAGCAACAACAGCAGAATCAGCACTATCACTATAATCACCCACACAGGAACACCAGTCTTCTCCTCTACAACACACACGGTTATATGTTAAACTGACAGATATCCAAATATGGATACAGACAGTTGTCTACACTCTCCATCCCATCTGTCTTTTCTACATTTATATAACATTACAGTGTTCGAGTTTCTGTCAAAAACTAAGCGACATTTTAACATTTATTTTTGGATGAAACCACTATCAAGTCATATTTCACTCTCTGAGATCACTTTGCCCACTGGATCCATGTCTCATTTATAGTATTTTCTTATAGAGTGTTTCTTCTGATCATAGTGCATCACTTAGAGTTCACTTACTGACCAAAACACATGAAATGTTATCTGTAATTCAGTGTTAATCTTATCATAATGAAGACCACACTGAGACATACCTTCCACAGAGACTGCATATAACTGAATGTCTTCTTTATAGTCCAGGTTCCTGATGGTGTAAGTTCCACTGTCACTCAGTGTCACGCCTCTCAGTGTGAGCTCTGAGTTACTGAGTGATGTTCTGGGTGTGTATTCAGTGTTACACTCTAGTGAGCGTTGAGTCACAGTGCAGATCTGTACACCATCAGCTGAGTCTCTGCTTCTATAAATCACCTCCACTGACTCTGGTACGGTCAGATTCAGCTTCAGATCTTCACCAGAACTCATCTGAACTGCTGAGAACACGGCTGAGGAGAAAAAACATTCAGCTGTAATTAGATCCAAACACAGACCCTTATAGTCACATTCTGTCCAGGATTACTGTGTAAATGTTTGCGGTCGTCTGATTACACAGAAATTAGTGACATGTTGCACTTCATTGTTTGGTGTGCTTTAAGAAGATTGGCGACTAGCTCAATGTAGTTTTGGAACTTACTGATTTCCAAGCAATCTGTACTGACTCATCCAACAGATCTTCTAACTGATTATTATAATGATTATTATTATCACTGATCATTTGTTGGATACAGGACCAAAAATGCTGTCTTTGATCTTGGTATTAGTTATTCTTGGGAACATCTGTCTTAAATAACAAAAACTGACACCTTCCTTGTTCATTGCTTTCACAAAATTCTTTAGACAAAAGTCCCAGTGTGATCTAAAGAGGAGACAAAAATATACTTGCTATAATAATGTCTACAAGTGGTTCATGCAACCGGCATCGTCACTCGAGTGCCTCTGGGCCAAGCTCTCAGACTGACGTCATATGTCGCACAATAAATATGAGCCATACAGTCCTTGTTTTGATCACCAATTTTAGAGTAGATTTGATATGCTTTATTTTCAAGAGCAGACACTGAACGTCTCTGAGGTGTAACTGTGTACCCGTAAACTCACCAATGTAGTAGAATGTATTGCAGCTGTTGCGACAGCGACAAGACATACTAACTGACACTAGTCCTGTAAGTCCTGTAAGAGGTCTACAGCCTCTAGCTTAGTTGCTGGAGACAGCTACTGAGACAGTGCTGTACAGTTAAACGTTGGATTGTGAGTATAATTTCTTCCAGAAGCATGCTTGTATATCAAAACACTCGTATATCAAAGTGAATTTCCCCCATAAGAAATAATGAAAACTCTATTCATATAAAAATAATTAATCCTTAGGTTAGGTTTATTAATGTCATTCAACATGTTAAACATGAAAGAACGAAATTTGATTCCCAGTACCAGCATCCAATATTTAAGAAGAATTTCAGAACTACTACTACTACTATTAATAATAATAATATTCTCAGAAAGCTATATGTATATCAGCCAGTATATCGTATCATATGTATATCGGCCACAAAATGCAAAGTAAAAATAAAAAAATTACCCTCCACCTTAACCTTTGAAAAGAACTGTGGCTTAGAGACCAGAGAGGAGGAGGTGGTGGGACTACTGTGTAGGAAGACTTTCACACACACACACACACACGCACCAGTTAACCGACAGTGACTCAAAACAAGCGTGTGGGCACACACGCACTAGAAATGTTCTTATTATTTGCGCATGCTCGAGCGTGCAGCAGTTTGGTACAGTTGCTCTCAGAGTTTTCGTGTGTTTTTACTTTTTTATTATACTTTCCTTCTAATATTTATTTATAACTTTATTTTGTATTTAACAAGTAAGATCACCCTTTCAAACCATGCGTTTTGAAAGTGTTATTGTTCTTAGTTATGCAATGTTAATTATGTTTTCGGCGCTCTGGGTGATCAAAAGCGTGGAGCCGGTTCCTTCATTTACATCAGGGAACAGCCGATCACACTGAAACCGGCCGGCATTAGAGATCCGATTCTGAATAGGACTCATTCCTATGAGATTATCGATGAGATATGGAGGAGGACGACAGGAGGATGCAGAGGTGGAAGAAAGCAGCGCAGAGAAGGTAAAGGTGAAGAGAGACTAGCGGAGCATAAGGAAAGGATGAGAAGTACAGTGGAACCTCAGATTGCGTGTAACGCGGTTTGCAAGTGTTCCGCAAGATGAGCAAAGAGTTTTAATAAATTTTGACTTGAAAAATGAACAAGTCTTGGTTTACGAGTACCGTGTATAATTTATTACTTCTTGTTTTGACATTGAGCGTCACCTGATCACAACTGAGCCAATGATTTTTCTATCTTTTGCGCTGCGGATTTGTGGGTAATTGTCTCCCCTGCTGGGTCTTAGTGCTCGTCTCTTACTGGTATAATCAACATCTCCCTCTCTGTTTCAGCGTGTCTCCTATGTGTGTGTGCGCGCGTGTAATTTGACACCAACACACACACAGACCGATACACGCACACACACATACAGACACACACTCTCTCTGCTCTACGCAGAAAACTCTGCTCTGTCGAGATTCTTTTCAAAGGTAAAGTGCTGGTTCATTTTTTTGTTTATTTTTACTTTACAGCAATGATTCTGTTAGTCTGTGCTCATGCGAGTGTCATTGGAGAGATTTCTTTTTTTTTGGTAAAACAGTGTTTCCGTTGTGTGTGTGTTTGTTGTGAAACTTAAAAGGTGAGGTGGGGGGAGGGAGGAGGAGTTTTACTGTGTAAGACGAGGTGAGGGGAGGGGCTAATGTGTTTTTATTGGTTAACATATGGTGTGTTTTGTAGTTGCTGGAGTCCAGGTGTAGAGTCGTTCACACAGATGCAGAGAGAGAACTGTGTCAGACTGCAATGCTGGAGCTGATGTCCGATGACGAGGATGCCATTGTGTGCAATTCCATCAGCGTGTAATATCTAATGGGACCGAGCTAGAAGGACATTTATTTTGTACATCTAACAAYCACTGGTGCATGTTTGTTTTAGTATTGCTTTCAATTTAATTGCACCTTCATAAATGCACATTTGGTCATGTTTTTTTCCCCCTTTATTCTTACTTTGCTTTGTATATTTATTAGTGTTTGATTTGATTTTAATAAAAAAATTCTTATTAATTTTAATAAATCAATTCTATTGTCATTTTTTAAATGATGTAGGGTATGTATAGTACTATTGGTGGGGGGCGGGGGGTGGATAGGGTCTATCTACAATAACCAATCAAGTCACTAAGTTATGAGGGCTTGGTTTGGGCTGAATAAAAATGAGCTGGGTAATGTCCCAATAGATGTCAGAGTTTTGGGAGTGTTTTAAAAACAACCAATTAAAGTAGAGATAAATAAACCAATAGGGAAGAGCAGAGTTGTGCAAAGGTGTAAAATGCAAATGGGGCTTGAGGTGTGAAGGTCTCCTGACAAAATCCTTGAGTGGATTATTTGCCATGACAACAAATGGCTGCACCATGGAAGGATTCCTCAGCGAGATACATCCGAATTGGTATCAATCCGGAAGTATCCTAGCTTGGTGGAATTTGATGTATACGGTCAGTGGTACTGTAGATACTTCCGAAAATCAGTGGTGTATACGGGAGTTTCCTAGTACAGATACACCTCTTTTCATGCAGTGCCAATTACTGCAGTTAAGGAAAAGGTACCACATCAAAGCAGTCACGTAACCTATGACATTCCTCCTTCATCTACTCAGATTACGGCTTCAGCTTCGCCATCGGCTTCCTCCTTTTATGCTCGACCGCCCATCCGCCTGGAGTTTCCCTGCTTTGGTGACAGCGGACGTGCTTAACTTCATTGAGCAGTGTGAAAACTACCTGGAGATCAGACCCCTACCCAGCGCTGAGCTTATAGGAATCCTCAGCACAGTGCTACGAGGACCGGCTCTGAGCTGGTGGAAGGCAGAAAGAGGAAAAGTCGAGGATTGGGAGTCTTTTAAACAGACATTCCTGGATGTGTTTTTGCCCGATGACTACTTGACCGAGGTGGAGAACAAGTTAAGGTCGCTGGTGCAACAGCCAGGTCAATGCCTGAGAGACCTGGTGAGCTGTGTTCTGAATAACATCAAACCCAAAGTAGCTGGCTGTCTTAGAGGCACTGTGAAAACCGTGGAACAGCTGGTGAAGGTGGGGTCGATGGTGGAGAAGGACTGCATGAGAGCTAAAGATTACTGGCAGAAAGTGGGAAGTCAGTGCAGCCATGAGAAGAACAGGAAGGGAGTTACAGAACACCCTACCTCGAAATATCTTGCTGGACTTTCCATTGCTCAGCCCCGTACTGAAGTTCCAACTGGTGGTACCCCAATCTACAACCTAGATGTTCTTACGGCACTTTCATAACCACCCGATGGACGGCCACCGGAGGGGGGGGGGCTAAATACACTGTTGACGCTCCTTGACATCACCTGGTGTCCTGCAGTCCGCAAGGACGTCTGGCGTTATATTAAAATCTGTGAGGTATGTCGGAGGCATAAGAGAGGGGCCAAAGAGAGTGGGAGAAGGCTCGACAACCAAGCACCCACTCAGCATAAAGCTATATTCCCACTCATAGCGGAGGAAGGGCAAAACAAAGTCGCACCCACATTCCTCCGTCCAGCAAAACTGTTCGGTTAAGCCAGTGCCCAAGTGTAATGGTCCGGCTGAAATGAAAAGTAAAGAAGGGCCAATAAATCAGACCTGGCGTTGAGGTAACCCACAAAAACCCCATGAAGTTAATGTGGCGAATTTAAAGCGCCAGTACGGACGCTCTCCTCCGACGCCGGGAGCTGGGGGAGGGTCTTTATAGCGCAGCCACATAAAGGGCTTTTTGTAGGGGGAAAACAAATGATTTGGCAGCTAAAGGAATGACAGCTGTGCCCCTTATAGATGTCCTTCTGGGAGAATTTGCAAATGGGTAGCGAGAGGTTGGTGGTGACGTAGGAGGTCACCTGCGCCACTTTTAAAGTGCTGCCGCGAAGAAGCAAAGGGGGGAGAGCGATGAGGAGAAAACAGCGATGTGTTAATAAGAGAGAGAGAGTGGAGACCAAGACAAAGTGGATTTACCGTTTGTGGGATTAATCCTTTCCAGACTTTTTTCACTAACCTCTTGCTCCGTTGCCATGCTCCCGGATCGTTTTCATTACTGCCGGTGAGACCGACACATCGCTCCCAACACACACACACACACACACACACACACACACACACACATGCTTGCCATAATCCCACGCTTGCCATAATGCCATAATTATCTCATTCATTCGCTCACACTCACACACATTCATTATTATTACTTGTGTATATTTTGTATATATTGTTTTTTTTGGTGCATCTTGTTTGTTGGTTTGTTTGTTTATACACTTAATACACTTTTGGGTTGTTTTGAACTGTGGTGTCGCGTCAGAGATTAAAGAGATTACTTTTCCTTTCTACTCAATAACAACGGTGAGTAACTGTAACCAAGAATAAGCAATTTCCCTCTGGGATTAATAAAGTTCTTTGAATCTTGAATGACAAACCCGAATCCATTAATGGATTTGAATCCTACTGAATGACTCACTGAACGGATCCAGGTCTCATGAGTCCTTTGAGTCATTTGAATCAGTATCACTGAGTCACTGAGTCCCCTGGATCTGGCTGTTTCAGTTATGCCCTGCATGTCTGGCGGATCTGCTGAATCCCCCGGATAAATCAGCCGAATCAATACCTGTGATTCTCAGACTCTCACGTTTCTCTCAGCGCAGGAAGTTTTCTAAACAACTCAGTCAGACACTTGTCCCTACAGTAACTAACTAACAACTACGGAGAACAACTGAATGGTGTAATTATCAGCTTGTATTTATGTATGTTGTTGTTAGCAACAAGATAACTTAGGACTCAACTGATCCGAGTAACTAAAGAGATGGATTCGTGATTCGTGAGTCATATAAAGGATAGGCTTATTTAACCAGGATGAATCTGGATTCGCTCATCTATAACACACACACAGATACACTGACGCACACACACAGCAGCTTGCCAATAGAGCCAGAAAGAGGAGATGAGGAGATAGGGGGCTGCTGTGTAGGACGATTTTTACACAAACATACACACCAGTTTACCAATAGAGATTTATTCACTCTTACTCACTCTTAATGCGTGCGCACACACACACACACACACACACACACACACACACACACACACACACACACACACACACACACACACACAGTCCCCGACAGAGCCATAAAGCACCTTTGAATCTTGAATCAGAGAGAAGGAGGAATGTTATTATTGTGTAGGACGATGTTCACACATACTCAAGCATGCACACACCAGTTTTTCACTCACACAAGCATGTGCACACACACACAAACACAAACTAAAAAATGCGTTACATGCACACACACATGGTCACAGTGTTGTAGTAAACAGTACACACACGGATGTTGACTATACGAGTGACACACTGAGACCGAGCATGGGAGACGATTACCCACAATTCTGCTCATATTTCAAGGCCTCGCTCGTTTACTGAGTTAAAATTTAATTAAGATTTATCTCGTCTTCCAAAACACTCACAGACCAAGGTACTCACACTCCAAGGTTCCACTGTATTTATGTATATGTAAACACTATAATGGCTACATTATCAAAATGAATCACATACATGTACAGAAGCCCAGGCATGTTCAGGCACACCCAGACTGCAAGCTGCCAGCGAACTGCAGGCCAACCTGCCCTCATTCCATCCCTGGGCATGCACAGGGTGCAAATACCATTGTTCATAGGGCTATCACAGAAACAACATTAATTAACATAAATAGAAAGAAAAGCATGATAAAGCAGGACATTTCAAACTAAAAAATAGTACATTATAGGCAAATGTGGGTCTGATTTTCATCAACAGTGTTCAAGAAGCAAAAGCTTTGTTGTGCAGTGTTATTAATGAATTTAATTAGCTAAGTGCAGTTCATGCTAATGAAGCCTACAAGTGATAGATATGAGCTTGAGACGGGATATAAGCCCAAGCATGTCTTCTTTATTGATCATAATGCTAAGCAGACACAATGTAAACATAAGAACTAGGCTACAAACTAGGAATTTAATCCAGTGTTATCTTTAGCATCACAAAGATAGTCAAAGGAAATCCCAGCAGCAGCATGAAACACGTCCATCATGAAAGACACATGCAGCATTAAGAGATGACAGTAAGAATTTTAAAAGCTTAAAGACAGAAGCACTAATACAGACCAAATTAGAAATAGGTGACAAGCATTATTAAAAAGAAATCCCCAAAATAGAAAGTGAAGGCAGTGTAGGCCTGGTGCTCAGGTAGGTACAGTAACTCCAGTGAGAGTGTGCGGTGAGAGTGTACAGTGAGAGTAGAGTGAGAGTGTAGAGTGAGAGTGTAGAGTGAGAGTGTACAGTGAGAGTAGAGTGAGAGTGTAGAGTGAGAGTGTAAGGGTTTTCCCATAGTGTCTAAACAGCCACTTTTTAACACACACAATAACCTTGAACGTCTCTTTAACTTATAGTGTTTTTGTGGACTTTACAGGAATAATATTTATTTATGGGACGATTTAGGTCTGAATACTAATGTGCATAACTTCAGAATTCGAGCCTCACTGTGTGAATGTTCTACCAGCAATAGAAGACATAAGACACTTACTCTCGATGCTGAGACGCACAGTAGAGATTTCTGAGATCCCACACTCACACGAGTACGTGTCCCTCAGACTGTAATCAGCTTTAGTGATGGTGAGAGAGAGATCTCCCTTCTTATACTGATCATGAGAGATGTTAAAGCCCTCCTGTGAGCTGCATGATGTCTGATCACACCGAGCCAGGACAACGTCTCGATTATAAAATAAACTCCACTTTACTGAAACAGAACATTTATGTTCACATGAGAGAGTCACAGGATGATGGAGCTTCACTGTTGTAGAGCAGACTGCAGCTGAGACACCAGCTGAAACAGAGAATAAACTATTACAGTGAGCAAACAGAAATAATATTAGTGTTCAGTAAGAGTGTACAGTGAGAGTGAGCAAAGTATGTGAGCAGCGAGAGTGTAAAGTGAGAGTGTGTAGAGTGAGAGTGAAGAGTGTGCAGTGAGAGTGTGTAGTGAGAGTGTAGAGTGTAGAGTGTACAGTGTAGGCTTTAGAGTGAGAGTGTGTAGTGAGAGTGTAGAGTGTACAGTGAGAGTGTGCAGTGAGAGAAAGTACAGTGAGAGTATGTAGTGAGCGTGAGCAGTGAGAGTGTAGAGTCAGAGTGAAGTGAGACTTACCAGTGGTGAATGTCAGAGTGTAGAGTGTATAGTGTAGAGTGTAGAGTGTGTAGTGAGAGTGTGTAGTGAGAGTGTGTAGTGAGAGTGTGTAGTGAGAGTGTGTAGTGAGACTTACCAGTGGTGAGTGTGAGGGTGAGTAAGAACAGGACACAGTGATGAAGGACGCTGCAGGACGGCATGTCTGAGGAGACACAACACCACCATCAGCACTGCACAGGTGGAGAATAAAGCAGGAGAGAGAAATGGACTCACAGCTACATTTGATCATTAAACCTGACATTTACTCAAACTCATCACAGTTTAAAAGCTTTCATCTCTCATTCAGTTATGAAAATAATAGAAACTCATTTAATAGAAATACCTAGAGAGAGAAAGAAAGTGTGTGTGTGTGTGTGTGTGTGTGTGTGTGTGTGTGTGTGCGTGTGTGAGATGTGTGACACACCGTCGTGTGTTTTAAACATTAGTAAACACAGCAGTAACACACTGATATCAGCAGGTCCAGCGTTTTACTCTCAGATCACATTATAAATATTAAAGGGTCTAGTGTGTAGTTTTCAGCACCGCGCTGATTGAAGTCGCTAAATGACGTCATCGTGTAATTCACATAATGTCATGACAAAACGTGAGCAGGTAAAAACACCCTAAATACGTTTAGAACTATACAAAAGAACTTTTTTTCTGTCAAATATCCTGCTTATGTATATAAAATAATTAAAGCACTCAAAATATAAAATAGAGCAATGATATGCACGTGCTATAACAAGTCTCAGTTAACTTAACACAGTGCATGTAGCAAGGTTTTTATTATTATTATTCTTATGTAATAAAATCAAATGAAATGAGATGGTACAGAAGAGGAATAGAACAAGCTAGTGTTCGAGGCATGTTTACTTTTGTTAACTGTATAATAAAGAAAAAGTAAATAAATAGATAGAATAAAAGGAACAAAGAATCTAGTGTTAATTAGAATCAGGTTTTTACATTTTTAATGTCAATAATCTCACAATATAATGTAAAAACACTTTTTAACGCCAAGTCCCGCCTCCTGATTTATGATTGGTTACAAGGCTTCAGTTCGGGCTGTGATTGGTCGAGAGCGTGCGCGTCTTTGGTACAGGAGCCAATCCCAGAGCGCAGAGGCGGGACTTAGAGACAGCAGGGTTTAGACATTGGAAAAATCCGCTGTGTGTAACTGCAGTTCGCAGTGAGGATCTCACACACACACACACACACACACACAGTGTAACAACGCTACAGGTCTCACTAGCGTGTTCTAAACCGCATTGTGTAAAATGTGTTCGCTGTAAGTCTGTAATAAACTCACCGGCTCGTCACTGATCTTCTCTTCTCTCTGACTTTCGGTTTCGGTGTGACGTCATCAGACACGCCCACCGGGATAACACGAACACTGATTTATAGTCTGATGAATAACATGATTTAACATATGTAATGTTCATAAAGCCACAACACCTTGGTAAAGTTTATCAAAGTGCAAAACACATCGAAATCTACACAATAATGTGCACAGAAAGTAAACAATACAGGAACTAAAGAAGTAAACAAAACACAAAGTAAACACTACATATAATCTTTAAGAAGAGAAAAGGCTTCTAGGTGTTGCTTCCTGAGATACTCATCAAATAATCTTTCATTTCATGTTAAAAACCCAAACGGAATTTTTCTAAAATCTATCAAACAATTAATGTGGAAGACTTTCACCATCACTATGACATCTACATCTAGGCATTTGGCAGACGCCCTTATCCAGAGCCACTTAAATTCTTTTAAATCTCATTATACATCTGAGCAGTTGGGGTTAAGGGCCTTGCTCAAGCGTCCAACAGGGACAAGTTGGTGGTGGTGGGACTTGAACCTGAGACCTTCCGAACCGTAATCCAATGCCTTAACCACTGCCTTCTCTTTATAAAGATTTGCAGGTTCACATGATATTTGTTATTTAGCATTAAATCATTCAAACATTGAACAGGAATTATGTATTGCTAAAAACTTTTTCCATGTTTGGAACACAATTCTCTGAATATGCTTTATGATATAGAAATAAAAAATAAATTGATATGAAATCATGATCATATCTACTCGAGAAGGTTTTTTTTTTCTTTTCTTTTGACGGTCTTCATCTCTGACCTCATCAAACACTTTCAAACACTGTGGCGTTTCTGCACGAGAGCGCCCTCTGGTGTTTGGATGTCACAACACTTCACCGTCATTTATTGAGGAGCTACTCATCAGAATCACACGATTAATCGTTACACCCCTAATAAACACAGACCAATAACTTCCACCTTTTATTTCAGGGTTCAATATGTTTCTAGCTAATAAGGTTTTATTATTAAACCACTTCTAGAAAAATAAAGACTTATTCATATTAGAAATATCACAGTGTTCAGATAATATCGGTTTGAGGGAACGTGTGTGTCTGAGGCTGATACAAAAAGCATCTATTCATGAAGAATTACATGTAAACTGTCTGAGTATTTGATCATTTCAGTAGTTGAGATCAGGACAGTCACCGTCATCTACTGTGTTTATAACTACAGAAGGGTTTGCTGTGGACGTTGGTGCTGTTCCTAAGTGTTAATGTACCTTGAAATCATCCGTACTGTTAAACATCTATGAACTTAACAGTTAGGTGACTTCATGTGTATAAACGTCTTATTGGAGCTGATTTCCTGCAGGTGTATGCTGTAATTCACTCCATCAGGGTTACACAGCTGTCCGGGTTCTTACAGGATGATATCTGCTTCCTTTATGGTTGTAATGAAGACGTACGCCTTTATTTTGAACTCTAGTGAACCTGACATTCACAAGACTTTTACAACACAATCATGTTAATATTTTATAGACATTATGTACTGTAAAGAGATGTAACTCACAGGGCTCATACAGGCCTTGAAATAACTATCACTATAAGTTTGAGTCGTTTATAATCTGCATTAAAAAAAACAATGCTCGAAAAAGATAATCATTATAAGTATTATTTATTATAATGAAAAAAAAAAAACAACCCTGAAATTGTTGGAAGAACAGCGATAAAAATCTGCTTATAAACATGTATCCTCTAAAGCCGCGTGAATCTGTGTTAAAGGTTCATCTTCTGTGGCGTTTCTGCACGAGAGCGCCCTCTGGRGTTTGGATGTCACAACACTTCACCGTCATTTATTGAGGAGCTACTCATCAGAATCACACGATTAATCGTTACACCCCTAATAAACACAGAGCTATAATTTCCACCTTTTATTTATTTATTTTTTCAAAATTGTGTGAAATGGCCAATAAAAATGGTAATAACATGAATAAATGATTATGTGGAGGTGAATTGTGTTTTGGGCACTTTTTAGTCTGTTGAGAGATTTGTGCAAATGATAAATTTAAGGGCAATATAATATTGTATAATATTAAATGTTATAATTCTCTGGGAGATCAGTGACATTTAATGTGCTTTGAGTGAGAGAGAGAGAGAGAGAGAGAGAGAGTGAGTGAGAGAGAGAGAGTGAGTGAGAGAAAGAGAGAGTGAGAGTGAGTGAGTGAGTGAGAGAGTGAGAGCCCAGTTCAGGCTGAGGAGCTGGCAGGATGGCCACAGACTGAGAGAGGATTGTATATACGTTCCATATAATTCTTCCTGTTCCACAAATAAAGCTGCTCTTAACGAATAGATTTAGAGTTTAATAATATTTTCTTCCCAACACATCATTTATTTTCTTTGATAATGAACATAAAATTCTCTTTTTTCTTTTATAAACATACATTTTCTTTTCTCTTTTCTTTCCTCTTCAACACATCTGTTCTCCTCATGGAAGTCTGTGGTGCAGCTACAGTACCTGCGGATCCACCAGCCGAGAAACCCACAGCGTTACACCAACCAGTAGACTATTGTTAAACCACACCTGATACTTCACCTGATACTTCACCTGATACTTCACCTGATACTTCACCTGATACTTCACCTGATACTTCACCTGATACTTCACCTGCCTTTCACTAAATTTGGTGACCAACTCTCCCTCATCTTGTTACTTACCATCTTGTGGAGTCCGTCCTTGTTACACCCTCTGTAAGATCAAACATTTTACATGACCAAACACAGGTCACAAAACACAAAACCCAGGTCACAAACACGAAAGTATCATGACAACAATCTGATAAATCTATGAGATGATCTTTAATAATTGTATTCGTTTTATCAGTTGATAAATTGTTGTGCTGTAAGAGAAATAAAACAGATGGAGACGTACTGCTGTAGGAAAATAATCAGCTTCAGGATGAACAGTGTGTGTGAGATCATATTACACCAGTGTGTGTGTGTGTGTGTATTATTATTCTATAACACACCCGAGTGTTTTATTCATAACTTACAACTTTAAACTGTTCCTTACAGAAGAGCGTCATATTAACACACACATGTCACAAGCCAGCCAGATCATCCCAGCACTTCCAGAACCTAAACTCCACTCCAGGTTTTTCTCCCGGCAAGCTCACCTGTTGCTCACYCACACCTGAACATGATTATTCAATCAGRTCTTGGCTTCTTAAACATGCTGAAAGGAACATTCTGTGCCGCAGTGTCTTACTCGTGTGCCTCGTGTTTTCTTTGCCAGTGTTTTTCATGTGTCTAGTCTCGTTCTCGACCCTGTCTGTTTTCCTGGATTTCTCTCTCGTCTTTGCCCCTCGGTACCTCTGCTACAATCGGACTGANAACTGTTGAAATGTTACCTCTTCCGCTCTGACTGTTACAAAGCACTGACACTGGAGACTCCTTCCATATATATCTCCAGTGGCGGCTGGTCAATAGGGATGAATGTAGAATGCTACTTTAAAATGTAATTATTTAACATAATAATTATTTATTTTAATAATGAAATAAAGTCCTTTAGTCACAATATTCTGCTGTATTTCTTAATATAATTAATTTGCAATTAAAAAAATCTAAACTGTATTACGTTCATTTGTGTTGGTGTACGCGGGCGCCGGACAAACGAGTGTCTATGTAGCACGTAAATCTTTGAAAAGCATGTGACCTGAGGCTGAGCTCTGATTGGACCTTTTCAAATCATCCTTGGGGCGGAGCACTGTGCACCCTGAACCCTCCCACTTTTGTTCTTAGCGAATCAATATTGTTTTTAAATATTTGGGCTCATGTGATTGGACCATGTGATTCTCCACCAGTCTTTTCCAGCACTTCTTATGTCGAGCGGAGCTGCTGACTGGATGTGATGTGAGTCAGGACTTTATTTTATACTAGTAGTACTGATGCGCAATCACCTGATAAATTACTATTTACAGGCGAGTATTAAAAGTTTCATTTTAATTTTGTTTGCGCCCCCACCAGCCACCACTGCATATAACATAATAATATGACCAATGACTACAATAATTCTTCATTTGTTTGTTTCTTTATTTGTTTGATTATTACATATTGTTCACTGTACACACTTTGTGTTAATTCTTCAGTATTGGTCAAGTTTCTACAGTATGTTCACTGGATGTTTATGACTGTGGGCCTTGTGTTCGTAACACATTAGTAACCATATTTTTTAATAACCTTAGCAATATTTATAGAAAAAAAAAATTGTCCTGATCATATGCATGTTTAAATACAAGTTAATGTGCCATGTAATACAATCTGCATGAAAAAGTTACTAACTACTAATGTCACCTAATGAGTAGTACTCATTTTACACATTGTTTAGAAACTGCCTGGCTCGAACAAAAAGCAGCATCTTTTGATATTACATTATACTATAACTTTAATTAGCAGGCCTTCCCAAGGGCATTTTTTCAATATTATGCCACATCACATGCACATTAATTGCTGTCCGGATCTGCATTAAGTTTTAGATTAATCTGTAAACTTCTCCAGCACGCCCCAAAGACTCCCACTGGGGTGAAGGTCAGGGCACCTTCCAGTTTATGTGGTGTCCAGTTTATTTGTGTAAATGCTCCCAGACACCTTTCACTCTCTGAGTCCTCGAATATGGCCTGACGCGCCTTCCCTTCTTACCCTGACACGCCCATCGCTCTGGAATTGGCTCAATCTGGACTCATCAGGTCACATGACCTTTTTCCATCACTCCAAAGTCCGATCTTTATGCTCCCTGGCAAACTGAAGCCTTTTTTTTCTGATGACTCTCATTAGTAAGTGATTTTCTTTTGGACACACGTTGTGTATGTATATGTATATAAATGCTCTTACTTTAATAATTAAACATAACTCTGATTTCCACTGAAGATTTTTTAACCATGCAACTTCACTAGGTGTTTGAGTCATCTCCCATCATGCTCAATCATGCTCAATCCCATCATGCTCAATCCCATCATGCTCAATCATCTCCCATCATTTCTCAATCTGTGAGGTTGAGGGTTCAGCACTATCCTACCAGGGTTTGGACAATATTGGTCAGTTCTTAATACAATTCCTGTCATTTTAGCTTTGTTTTTAATTAGTTGTTTCCTATGCTTGATGCAGGACAATAATTTGACCCTTATGAAGGCCTTATGAAGCATCCACATGATATGTCTTGAGACATTGTTGTCTAAGACATGAGAACAAACCGCTGTTAGCTGAAGCATATTATCCAATCAAAGACTCACTTATTTAAATCCAACAGCAACTTTTGTTTTTTAGCCAGACAGTGTAAAAGAGTTATGAGGTTAAACTTTTTTGTACTGTAGGATGGGGTTTTATTATAAAATTAAATGCATCTGTTAGATGTTTACTACTGAATATGTGTACATAGTCAGCATCAGGTCAAAAAACATCATTTGAACATAATCCAGTTGTAAACTGTTGGTATAAAAAAAAATGATAAGCATTTCAGCATTGCTCTGCTCACTTTAGGAGGTCCTGAGATGGGTTGTTCTGGAGCAGCAGTGCAACTAAACCCCCGCCCACCATGACAAGCACCTGCTGTGTGGATGTAAATTCAAACACACAGGCAGTGGAAGTCTCTTCGGTGTTCCCCAGATGCCCGATATAACCCAGATGTCACGGTGTTGTTCCAAAACCACAATCACTAAACATATGGTGACTGCTGCAGCATGAATTGGAACTGGGAAAAAAAAGAAAAAGGAGCGGCTGATAAAATAAAGAATTCAGCTACTAATGTTGTCCAGAGCGAGCGCTGGCAAAAATCCAGCCTCTGCAACATCCGATCCAGATAAATCCATAACAGGTGCGGGTTTTAACCCTCACCTTATTGAACCAGCAATACCGATGCAATGAGTCATTGTTTTAATCATCATCATTAATTATGTAAGTAATAAACACTGAAATTGATCATTTTAYTGCAACAGACCATCACAATGAGTTACATTTCTCTGAAAGAGCAGATTATCAACAGATACAAGTTTTTTTTATTATTATTTAATAAAAAATTCACTCTTTTTATCTATTCATAGTTGCATCTTTCATTTTTCTCTCACCATAGAAATTATTCTGATAAGAGAAGTGTAAAATCCTCCGTCCTGAACCTAT
>QMIH01000458.1:372277-401775 GCA_003987875.1 Clarias batrachus | reverse complement strand
TTTTTAAGAATAATAAACCAGATAAAATATTATTAAATATATTTCTTTTTTTCTCATTTTCAACAAGAAATTAACAAGAAAATGTAAAGTTTAAAAAGAGCCAAATATATCTATAACTTCATAATTAAATATGTATTTGTTTTATTATACATTCTGATAAGTAATCCGATTTATAGCTTAGAGCCTAACTGTAAAGTCACATTTCAGTCAACATTATTTTTGCATTTAGAGATGAGAAAGCAAAAGAAAAGCAGAACTAAAAGTTCTACCAGCAGGCTGTAACACAGAGCAAAATATTTGCAATTGAAATATCAGTCAGGCATCTGAAAGATGTGACGTTAAATAGAAATGTGTATGAGGTCTTTGGCGAGATGTGCCGATGTTATTGCAGTTGTCTAATTCCAAGGTTGTTTTGTAGCTGAAAGCTGAATTTTTATTTATTTTTATTTTATTTTCATGAAGACACTTCGGAAAAAAAACTTGGGCGGTCGTTCTAAGTTTAGGGTCAGGTCATCTTTCAGGTGTGAAAATGCTTTAGAGAGAAAATGTCAGCTTGGTTATTCACTGCTTCTGTTTTTTTCATCTTTTTTTTATCTTCACAGTTTTAAGTTATTGGAGGAAAATAATGTGAAATTCCTCTCGTAACTGTTGTTTGCTCAAAAGTCAGCCAAGTCTGACCTGCAGTACGTTTTTCAATGCACTCACGTTGACCTCGGCTCTGAAGCAGGTCTGTTTGTCTGTATGAGAGGAATAGAGAGAGAGAGAGAGAGAGAGAGAGAGAGAGAGAGAGATTCTTTCCTGACTTAAAACTTAAATCCAGGAAATTGTCTATAATCAGCACAACACTACACAGCAAAACTGAAACCACAGGTGTTTGTCCCAAAACACATCAAGTCATTTTTCCATCATAATATTTTAGCTATTGTAATTACAAAATCTGTGTTTTTTAGGCTCAATTTCTGGATCGCTCATCAGATTCTTTGAAGCTTTATTGAACAATCTCGGAATAATTATCGTACATTATATTTATCATGATGTGTGAGGGGCGTTCAAGTCATGGCAGGACTTTTGATTGTGCAGAATAAAAGAACACAATTATGAGAGTAAAAACTCCCTACATAGGTAGAACGTTGGCCTCCCAGGAACTCCTTTAATCGCCCAAACATGTGGAAATGGCTTGGAGCACGGTCAGGACTGTACAGGGGATGAACCTCCACAAGTTAGAGATGAAGTAATTGATTTTTAAGGATCAGGTGATCTACTTGCTGAATGTTCACAGGAACGACTGCAGTGGGCAAAATCGGAGGAAGCAAATAAGAGAGAAGAGAGAATCTGCATTTTCTTCAGCTACATGTTTGTAAAAACCCAGATTAAAGATGAAAAACTACAGCCACTTAAACACACAGCTGCAGCCTCCTGTGAATCGAACTGCAGTGTAAATAGACGCTAAATGTAAATAGTGTAAATAGTGTCCTGTTTTACTGATTTAGTGAAGCACAAAATGCACAGGTTCAAACATGAAAGGCTCAGTACATACAGAAATGTACTATTGTGGAAATAAAAATGATCTCAAACAAGAGAAGAAGTTCAGTAAACAAAAGAAAAATACAATCATTACTATTCATTACTACTATACTACTACAATAACTACAAATATTTATATTGGAATTTCTGCAGGTGCAATAATAAATGTCTTTTTCAACTCAAATTCTGATCATTATTTATAGTCTGCAGTATAAGGTTCTTGTTTTTTTTGTGTTTTTTTTTTTTGTGGTCTCCTTCAGTACAACATTACCGCTTTGTGTGTGATATTGCTCGTATACAACAATTCCACACCATTTATTATCAAATAGTTTATGATTTGTTTCTTTATTTAACCAGTTATTTTGCTCCACTAACACATACAGTATCCTTACTAACCGTGACTGGCGAGCAGGCGACCGACAGTTAGTGAAAGAATGGTAGTGTACTTCATTGAATCATCATTGAATGAAATGCTAGTGTTGTTGTGGTGCCACCAAGCTGTGCCCTTGATTAGGGGTTAGAGAGGGATTTGGGATTCAGCCTTGTGGTAGAAGATATTAAGCTTTATAGCTCATGTGAGCTATGAACAGAACAACATGAACAGTTCAGAGGCATTTCGGAACAACTTAGAAGCGATTACGAAGGAAATTTTCTAGATCACCTGGGACACCGAGTGATACACTCAGTTGGAACAAACTATTATATAATAAACAATAACCAAGGTTCATTATACCTACAATAAAAATGAATAAGAAATGCTTTCATTAATGCTTTTGTTTCCTCCCACAGTCCAAAGACATTCAGATTAGGCTAATTGTCATTTCCAACTTGCCCGTAGTGTGTGTGTGTGTGTGTGTTTGTGTGTGTGTGTGTGTGTGTGTGTGTGTGTGTGTGTGTGTGTGCCATGCGATGTATTGGCACCCTGTTTAGGGTGTAACCCACCTCATGCCCTAAGTTGGTCCAGGCTCCTTATTAAATTATTAAATTATTATTAAAATAATTGTAAAAGTTTTAACCTCTGCTAACAAATTTAATGTTTAATTTATTTGCATAAAAGAAATGGATGGCTAAAACAGCTAATAAAACGACAATAAGACAAACAGGGAGGTCCTCATTTGCTCCTAGTAGGATTTGTTCAGCTTCCTTACACTCGATGTTGAATTCTGGCACAGTAAAATTCTGAGACGTGCAGAGAGCAAGTGTGAACGGCATCACTGCACGGATCCTCCGAAGGGAAACAGAGATTATACACAGTCAGATTAAATCATTATAGCTGTGCAACACTAGGGGTGTGAATGCGGAGGAAAGAGACTGTCACCTCCTGCTGCTAGAGCTTTAAAATTCACATCCCTAGCACTCACATCCACGGTTTTGGTTGGAGAGACAGAGAGAACGGTTTTGTAGTAACAAAGAATCAGAAAACGTTGGGGGCCTGGACTTCTTTAAACGGCCAGATGGGGATTGTTTTAAGGCTCTCATGTGAACTCGGTTATTAAAGCATTAATTGCTCGTTTGTAAAGCTCCCATAAGTACACACTTAAAGCACTTTTATCTAATGATCTCTCTACAAGAGAATGATGATAAAGAGGAGGAGGAGGAGGAGGATGCTTTCTTGCTTTGTGCTTTGTTCTCCTTTATGGACAATAAAGCACTATTTAGAGTGCATGTTAATCAGGAGGTTTGATCTCAGATGATCATAACACATGGTACGTGTGTGCGTGTGTAGAATAAATAACTAGCAATGTAAAAAAAAAGCACACCACTAGAAAAGATTTAATTACAGCTTTCATTAACCCGGAAGTTGAGGAGGATTTAAAGATAGCGAACACAAGAATGAATGCAAACAGGCATGTTTGATATGTGACATCAGGAGAAATGATTAATGACAAGTGTGGAATTTGATGGGTGGATGGATGGATGGATGGATGGATGGATGGATGGATGGATGGATGGATGGATGGATGGATGGATGGATGGATGGAGGAAAAACAGCTACACTAATATACCTGCTACACTAATGCACGTCCTGCTTCAGGTATGAAACACTGGCCTTCCAAGAACTCCTTCAATGAACCAAACATGTGGAAATGTCTTGGAGCAAGTTTAGTCCTGATGTACAAGGGATGTGGCAATAACTCCCCGCTGAGGGGTCTCTGAGCCGGGATCATCAATTCTTTAAAACATTCCGTTCAAATGTTAAACTGCGGCTAAGAGTCTCATGGCTGTACTGTGCTTGAAGTCTTCTGTAAGTAACCAGAAATTTCATCACAAGTCCTGGGTTAACTTGAACGCCGCTTGTATATAAACCTGTCATGTGCAGATAGAAAACTTATAAACACTCTTGTTTTTCTTCTGACCAATCTAACATCTGACCATTGGGTTTTTTCTTTAGTTTATCTCAGGCAGTGATGCCAAATTAAATCCGTTCAACCCAAAAAAAAGCTCATTTGCTGAATTTAAATGCTAATATTTGAAACCAAACGGAAAGTTGAAAGGGTTTATAGCTGTTATAAGTGTTAATTGACTCTTGTTTTCTTTTTTTCCTGTCAACTCCTCGACCAACTTTATCTGACTGAAACGTTCAGAAGGCTCTTCTTTAGCATCAGCTAAATTTCAAAGCGCACAGTTCGGCCTTTGAAGTGGGATATTCTCTGTAGAATAGATATTATTTTAAGATCTGTCTTTGTTTAAAAATTCATTTTTTTATTATCCCGGCATAAAATGCATGCCCAATTCCCCACATCACCAACCATCAGAGTAATTAACATCTTCGATCAAGACCATATTCTTGATAATTAATACAGACTTCAGGGCTCCCCTGTGTTTCCTGGCAGGGGTTCGAGAGTTTTTTTTTTTTTTTTTTTACAGAATCAGATTCATCCTAATGAAAATGGAACGTGAAACTTTAATGATCATGGCTGCTTTATCGTAATAATAAAGACTTTGAAACAACACTAAAGCATGAAGCACGACTGAACTTGTGTAACAACATCAAACCAATTACAGGCAATGATAAATATTAACACTGGTGTTGTTGAGTTGTTGTTCTTTTTTTCAATCAATACTATAAATGTGGTTTTGAGGCGCTCATCTTTAAACTGGGATTTGGGTGAAGCACTCAAGACTTATGAGCATCTCTGGTTTTGATCAAACAACCCCTTTTTTAATATAATTACAGTTTACTAATACTTCGACTAAACATGTGTGGGGGAAAATGAACATCTGATTCTGGCTTAATAATTACAATGATCAAATAAAACATTTGCATCTTGCAAGATTTTATCCCTCAGTATTTGTAAAACTATCTGTCTGATTTAAAAAAAAAAAATTTCATTAKCATCAGCAGACTCATTGATCCTCATCACAGTAATGAGTGAACCTACATGGAATCTTATCTTTTTATGTAGTTTCTTTACTTACTTTTGCTTCAGCTATTTTAGTGTAAAGGAACTCAAGGATGACACTCACTCATCGTCGATATCACTTAATCCTTATACAGGGTCACGGGGAGCCTGGAGCCTATCCCAGGAGACTAGGGCACAAGGGGGCTCACTCACACACTTATTCACACACTAAGGACTATTTGGGAATACCAATTAGAGGCAGCAATCGAACCTGGCCGGGAAACGAACCCAGACCCTAGAGGTGCAAGGCGACTGTGCTAAGCACTAAGACACCACGTCGCCTCAAGGAATTCATTTATTTTTAAATAATTTAGGGAACATTTACACATGAAGCATGGTATTTATGAACATATAGTTAGTTTAAATGAAAAAAGTTTGCATCCTGAGTTTTTGTATATTTCCATATATTCACTAATTCACTCACTAATGTGAACTAATAACAATCATCTTCCACTGTCATTGATTTCATGTGATTTTATATACAGAACATTCAAATCACACAATTTGAATTTTTAATTTCACATAAACACCAATTTAATGAACATTCTGTATCATACTAATTCCTTGAATAATCCACAAATTAACACAAATAATAAGAACCATTTGAACAGACAAATGTAATGGTGTATAAAAGAAGTAGGAGTGTGTGTGTGTGTGTGTGTGCGTGTGGGCGTATGTGTGTCTACTGGAGGATTTACTACATGCTGCACTTACAAAACTCATGGTTTAGTTGTTTTTTAACGCAGTTTGCTCATTTCTCATAGTATGGAAGACAATTAGGGCCACTATTTAAAAAAATTAATAGATGAGTAGTTTTTGCACGTTTATCTCAGAATTCTGTCTGTAATCTAAGGAGGATTTATCCAAAATTAAAGTCAGAATTCTAAGAATTTTTTTTTTTTTATGGTGGGCCGAATCCTTTTCCTTATCACAGGGATTATGTAGGTGTGAATACACATGAATACAGTAAAAGTAATTGAGAATTTATAGACTATGAGGAAAATCAGCATAGTTTTTGTGGTGAGGATTTTGTTTGGATGGTTTGGTCACAAGATTTTTTTTTTTTAACTGAGGCTCTCTAATTGACAATAAAATGCTCATGGTATAATTTATTGTCACTTAGGCAGCCTTTTAAAAACCTTTGCACTCTTCATAAAATTGACTGTACTTTCTAATATACTTCCAAAAATTTCTTTCCTAATCATGAAATGCAGAATAATTGTCTATTGAACAACTGAATGCTCTTTTTTCAAATCTCTGTATCATGAAATTATTGTTCTTTTATCTTAAAAAGGATGTTTTGTCCCTGTATGATAAACAAAATAAAAAATTTTTATTAAAAAAAAAATAAACAAAAACTAAAATGTAACACCTAAAAAAAACATTTCATGAGAAAATCTGTGTTCTTACACTGTGTTCTTCTTCCTGTTTCAGGGCCTCAGGTTCAGGCTTCAGGGGTTTTTTTTCGAGTTCGAATCCAACAACAAGAGAAGTGTTTTAAGAGGAGCTTCTTAAATCCCAAGTCACTTACACACATGAATGCTAACTCCTCCAACGAGACCTTTTTAAGTGTTTCTACAGCGTGCTCAGACATGATGAAGAGGCAGCGAGGGTCAGCCGATCCAGAGCACGAACAACGCACTGGTTTCCGCCTGAGAAGAATAACATGACCGTCTCGGGCTCTGCATTTCATTTCACAGTCTTCTGTTTATTACAACTGCTGTGAATTAAGGTTCTGATGACCAGACGTGATCTCACTGGTGTGTTATGCTTCAGTAGTGTCAGTAAAAACGCTGAGTGGACACTGGGGTGGTGTGATGAGGTGGACTTCCAGTTGTTACAGTAAAGTTGATCATTTTCCCATAACATGCTAAACATGTTTTATTCCTCTTACAGCACAGCAAATTACCAATAGCTGATTTTATTTTATTGCCACATAACATTTCTGAGCTTGCACTTGCAACTGAAGCAACTGCAGATCATAACACTGATCTGCAGATCTCCAGAGGCTTGTACAGTGGACACTATGCATGATGGAACACCGCTTCAGGCGCTTCCCTCCTTACCCTGACACGCCCATCACTCTGGAATAGACTCTATCTGGACTCATCAGGTCACATGACCCTGTTCCATCATTCCAAAGTCCAGTCTTTATTCTCCCTAACAAACTGAAGCCTTTTTTTCTGATGAGTCTCACTAATGAGTTGTTGTCTCATGAACACACAGCTGTTTAGTCCCAATCCTGTGAGTTCTCATCACATTGTCTATATGGAAATGCTCTTACTTTAACTATTAAACATTTCTACTATGCACCTTATGATGCAACTGCACCAATCATTCAAGTGATCTCCATTTGTGATTTTGTCCAGATCACATTTCTTCTGTGAAGCTGAGGGTTCAGCAATATACTCCCTGGGTTTAATAATGTGTTGGACAGTTCGTACCCCAATTCCAGTCATGTCAGCTTTATCTCCTTAGTTGTTTTCTTTACCAGATGTAGGACAATAATTTGCCTCTTTTAAAACGGTGACCTTTTATTCCTTGGTTTCATTGAGTCAAATGATTTCAGAATGCTTAGTGTATGAAAAAAAAAAGATATAAAGCTTTCTTACTCCCAACAATCATCAGAAGCCTCATGGGAATCCACTGTTCTATTATGAGGATTGCTGGGTTTTACATTTTTGCAGCACTTCTTCCCATCTCAAGACACTGCTATAGACATTGAGGAGAAACTACAAGGTACCTGACATTAGACTTTAGGTCTGAGACATGACTTCAGTGTTCCTCTACTCATTACTAAAGCAGCAGTCCTGTCTGTCGTACCTTCTTTCACTCAGATCTAAAAAAAAAAAAAAAAACATAAAAAATCTCGAGATGTGAAGATCACATCAACTCCATATTGTCTTCCAGCCACACTTTTAACATCAAACTGTCAGACATCTCTAGAGAACTGTGCGCTCCTGAGCACAGCCCGGCCTCGCCTCATGCCTCTGACATGGTTAACTATCGCCGCAGGCCCCGAGGAGCCACCTTCTGGTCTGCTTGAAGTCCTGTACACGGAATTCTAAATTTTTGAAGCAAAACTGTCGCTGGACACACAAAGGTGCGTTTGTACAGCATCCTCACAAAGCCATGCTTGTTCCCTCGACCTGAACACTAAAGGCTTAAGGCCATGGTCGGTGTGGGTTTTTATACGAGCAGCAGAAAGTTGAGCGCATTATGCAAATGATTGCAAGCATTTTTTTTATGTATATCCATCGCCGTTGTCACTTCTGGAGATATGCTATGAGTTTGGCGCCATCCTATTGGTGGATTTTAGATAAACTAGTGCTTGGAGCTTCAGCAATCTTTTGTTCTTACTGGCACAAAATCGTGTTATGTCATAATCGCTATCAGAATACGATGTTTTCATTATTGTGATTTAATGATAAAAATCTGATATTTAACCCAAAAAAATTGTATTGAACTCTTTGTCAGATCATTTTTGGGATTTGGGATTTCTTGAAAGATTCTCTTAATTCATGGGTATTATTTGTATTGTTCTGATCTCTCACAGATTATATGATTGCATTGATAAACATCCGGGATTTATGTCCAGCCCTGAAGACATCTGCAAGAACGATAGTTGCTGGTGGTACTGACAAATCACTCAACAGTCAGGCTAGTTCATCATTTCCATCGTCCCGGGGCTGTCAGGATGAGATGCATTACTGTAAATAAATATCATACAGTGAGGAATGCTGTCCCTGCATCATTCAGACATTAAACGCAGCATTGAAAGGAGTGAAGGATAGATTTTTCTCCAGCAGGTGAGATCATACATCATGTCAATAAGGCTTTTTTTTTTTTTTTTCTTTGCAGGTGCTGCTCAGGCTCAAAGTGAACAATGCCGACATTTTGCTTAAGTATGAACAAAGCCTTTGTCTGGGCCAGTCAGGTCCAAAGGTCCGTCGTCGGCTTTGAACTCACAGGTCAAAGACTTCACAGAACTGCCGGGGCCGTTTCACTCTGGTGCCCCTCTCGCCGTTTGTCCTTTTGATTGTCATCTGCTTCTTTAAAGTCCTGACCACAAGTATAGGTCATTTAGCTTCTTTTATGTTGAGATAGCAACAACCCGAGTTGTCTCTTTCTTCTCCGGACCTTCAGCTCGTGTACTGATCACGGTTCCCGAGGCCAACATGTCAGCAGTGCGCTTTACACAATTGGGATTTTTTTTCACAGCAAAGGATTTTTAAGAAGGCTTCATGTCATCGTGGCAATACAGACAGCAGCAAGAACCTGAACAAGAACTTCACGCTCATAAAATATGCAAAGCAAAGGCACCACACAGAATAGCTGAAAACAGGTTCTTTTGATGTTAACTCCTTTGGTCGTGCATGTCTGCATTTGAGTAGCTTGTGGATATTTTAAACCTTCTCTAAACCTCTCTGTCTCTCAGCCTCTCTCTTTTTCTCTGCACATCAGAGCAACACGGTGCCGCAGTCCGGCCACTGATTTTTATTTCATGAGTCTCTCTCTCTCCCTCCCTCTCTCTATCTATCTCTCTGTAGCCCAGAGCAGAATTTCTCTGTCCTCCACCTTGTACGCTGAGAATCTACTAAACCTTTGTTGCTCTGTTGGCTCTCCGTGGAGGTCGAGTCCCGCTGAGTGACACTTCATAACTACACCATCCGTCAAAAGTTTCAGCATGCACACTTTTAGAACCCTTAGGGAGTTCCTCAGCGTTGGGGAACCCTAAAAAAGAGTGCTTCTCTCTTTTATACAAAAAAAGGTGGCTGAGTAGAATGCTTGGTACTTTCAGAGAATGGAGAATGCTTAATTAATGAATGAACCTTTGAAGACGCATTAAATAAGCCAAGAAAATCTGGAAAGCACGACAAGAATGGATATATAGTTATAGTGAGTGTTCTAGGACAGCGCAAAACAAGTAAACACAATAAAATGTTAATTATAACAATCGTGGAAGGAGTCTCCAGTGTGAGCACTGTGTATCAGTTTGTGTTTTCCAGCATCTTCAGGACAGAGGAGGTAGCATTGCAGATGATAAGTGAGCTTCATTGCAATTTCTCAGTAACATGAATAAAGTTTTTTTTTTTTTGTCCCATCACCTAAAAGAGACAGAAAAAAGCATGTTAAATGTAACTCACTCACTTATCATCTGTACCACTTTATCCTTGCAGGGGCATTGATCAGGAGACTTGAGTCAGAGGTGGGGTACAGCCTGGGGTAACAAACCATCACAGGGCAAACACACACTCATTCACACACAAATGGCAATTTGGGAACGCCAATTATCCTAATCTGCATGTCGTTTTGAGGAAACTGGAGCACCTGGAGGAAACCTGAGGCGGAAATCGAACCCTGACCCTGGAGGTGCTAGGCAACAGTGCTAACCACTACACCACCATACTGTAACTATGAACAGATCAAATGTATAATGCATCATTCCCGCGTATAATAACTTGAAAATCTGTGGTATAAGTAAAATAAAACACCTAGTGTTATAGAAAAAAAATGAAACAATCATTACCGCAGCACATTTTTTACTCCATGAGCCTGGGTCATTTATGAAATTTGACTGATGCTAAGTCTGAGCATCTTGCGGCTGATGAGAATGTCACAGTTATTAGTATTCGGCTGGGCGAGCGCGGCTTTGATGCGTCCAGCGTTCTCTTTGCCCACAAGCCGCATCAACTTTTAATGAGATCTGATGTGTTGCTTTTTAACAGCCGTGAATATTTCACACAAAAAGCAAACTGCATTTGTTCAACTGAAAGAACGTCTGGCTGCAGAGGAGCTCTTTTCCAGCGAGGTCGGACACTCGGAAACATGTAAACACAGAAGTTGATATCACACAGCTCTCTTAATCTGACTTAATCAAACGGTTGTGAGTTAGGGGTGAAGTGAATACCGCCTAGAGCTGAGCGCGCATATATAATTTATTTCCTTAGCAGGCAGTAGAATCCAATGCAAGTGAAAATGTAAATTTGGTCCTAAACCGTACATAGAGAGAAGCTTCAAACATGCAAGGTGTGTGATTTTAGGAAGGACAATAAAGAATAGAGTAAATGATCGTAGAACAAAACTGTCAGACATAGTGATGCATTTCAGCATCACCAGCCATTCAGAACGCAGATCATACACAAACAGAAAATAGTACATTCACGAGGTGATGGGTATTTTATGCGTTGTTCTCTCAAGTGAATAATTTGAATAATAATATTAATAATAATGTGACAGGTATCATACGTATGTCTCTTGTATACTTCATGGAGCTGCTTGAACTCTCGTACAAATGAATTTCAATAACTAGCCATTTTAGCTTATAGTGTCAAGTCCGGGTTCACCAACAGTCTGTGTGTAGCTGTCAGGTCTCAGCATCTGGTTATACGATGAAGATCCTCTAACGGAAAACCTGCGATTACATACAATTTCTTCCATTACAGGTTGATTAGCAGCAATCTACTGAGCTCCTTAAGGGACTAGAATACAACACATGAGCTATGACAGGGAAATTTGTGTGAAAGTATATCAGGACCAATGTAAGGAGTGTCACTGCGAGACCAGTACTTTTTGTTTTTTATTCATTTATTTGTAGTAATTTGCAAAATAACAAAATGAGGGCAAAAGTGTGATAAGAAATTGTGGTGATAAGGTCCACTGGTTTAACTGTGTGGAACATTACACAGCACTAGTGTACGTTCCCACGCTAACAAAGTCAGGTGCTCCTGGACAATTCCCAACCAAGTCAGCACAGGATAATAACACACTTCTGTTTCAGAAGACCAGAAAAGTCCAAAAACTACAATATATAAAATCAGAAAAGTGGATGCAGGTCAAACCTGCTCAAGAGTTCGGTTAAAAAA
Organism: Clarias batrachus; assembly: GCA_003987875.1. Taxonomy (NCBI): domain Eukaryota; kingdom Metazoa; phylum Chordata; class Actinopteri; order Siluriformes; family Clariidae; genus Clarias; species Clarias batrachus. The sequence continues at coordinate 389,981 of QMIH01000458.1, read as the reverse complement.
AAAAAAGTCACAGAGATTCTTTCTAGCCCATTTTTCAAAAGATTGTTTCATCTTACCACAGTGAGACGACTCTCATTTGACATTCTTTCACTAAAAGCATTGACACTGTACAGGTATTTAGTGCTGTGATGATATAATTGGCCACGAGGGGAACAGACAAGAGACACGTCCACCGTTAAGCCGCCGCTGAGCCGCTTCTACCTTCGCTTATTGATTTTCTTGGTCTGGTACTAAGGAAAAATAATTGCCACATATAATGTATTATTTAATTATGAGACAGAGCTCTAAAGTTTTTTTTTTTCTTTCTTTTTTTGATGGTTCTTTTTGAATCACAGAAGCGTTATGGATAATTCAGCACGCAAGACTCTTATTAACGAAGGCTGATATTAAATGCTCTGTGTTAAAGCTGGGATTTATGAGAATCGCAGTTGCCTCCAACTTTTCAATACTCCGTTGCCTTTGTATAATTGAGAGGAAAGAAATGAATTCAGAAAAGAAAAGAAAAAGTTTCTGCCTTCACTTATGTTTGTATTTATTTATTTATTTAGTGTAAGAGGCTGAAATTCATGAGGAGAGAATCATAAATTTTGGAAATACAGTATCTGAAAGGACTTTTTGAGAAATGTGTGGTGCTAGATGCAAATATAACCAGACAGTAATGTTAGAAACAATAATTCCAGTGTTTAACATTATCTCTAAAAGCACACACCGTGTCAGCATAAAGCGACAAGTATCTTGTTGTATTAATATTTAAAATTCAATTTGGTGTAAAGCAATTTGGTGTGTCTCTATAATTGTTGTTAATATTGTTAATAGATGAATGAAGTTTAAATATTATATTACATATCTAAAATTACATTCATTATATTTCATATTTACATTTTTATTTAAAATGGTATTATTTTATTTAAAATGAAATTACATCTCGGAGTATTTACTACAAACTCACAACAGCAGAGCTAATGCTACTAATGAAGTGTTTTCTTGCATGCCTCTGTGAACCTCAGTCTTGTTGAGTCTGTGTCCTGAATGATGATGGGTTATTCTATAAATTGGGGGGAAATAATTTACTGATATGTTTTTATGGAAATAAAGTAAAAATCAGTGGTGTGTTGTGTTCAGAAGAAATCTGTCATCATCACTGCACTGATCTACAGTATCTATACGGGATCATTTTGTGTGGAGTGACAGCCGAGACAAATTCCAAGAAAATGAGCTCTGACCTTTGACCTTTCCCTCTGCTCTGCACCTGGGACTATGGAGGTGTGGCGGGGAGATGATGTGAAGAACGCCGGAGCTCCTGAGTAAGGCAAGGACATGTATAGATAGATTTTACAGGAAATTCCTGGACTTCACTCGCTCTTGTACATTATTATTTCTATAGGAAAAGCTCATTCACAGGGATGATGAGCAGATTATGATGTTTATGTAGCATTCATGGAAGGAGTCTCCAGTACCAGTGCTTTGTAACAGTCAGTCAAGCTCTTTAACATCTTTAACAACAACTTTAACATCCTTAATATGAAAAAAGCTATTTTTTAAACAATTTTCTTTTGGTAATACTAGTAAGAATGTTTATATTTTTAACAAAACCCATAGGTCTTATCCAAAAAGTTGAGATATTGCTTCATGGTAAAACTATCAATATACAGGTGTGTGGAGTACTGACCCTCTCATTTATTCATATGTCGCTTCCAAAGAGCCAGACTTTGTATTTGTACTTATATTTTAATATAGTCTTGTGGAATAGTTCTCCAGGCTTCATAAAGGATTTTTTTTTTTTCGCTCTTATTTTTGGCCTGGTTTTGGCTTGCATGTCCCTGTACCTGAGCAGTTCCAGAGGAAGAACAGCTTTGTTTGTTAAGCCACACAGTAACCTATGAATCGTTCAAGCATAAAAAAGTACTTTACATAACTTAAGGCATGAGCCAGTGAGAAACAGGTGTAGATGATGACAGATGATCAGGACAGTGATTAGTATACTGCTGATGCTGAATGCTGACACTTGGAACGGTTGGAACAGACGAGAGGGGAAATGAGGTTGCTGCTGAAGTTGTTACGGAAACAACCAGTTTAAAATTGTGCAGTAAAACATTTGCTCCCATTTCTTTAATTTAATCTTTTCAATATGTATAAATACATAAGGTGGGACTTTTTCACAGTTCTGCATTTACAAACACAAAAACAACTGGTGGTGCAACAGCACAATATTCTTCGGCATTAGTTTCATGTAGTGGATTTTGTGTGAGACTTTTTTACTTTTATTATGAGCTTTTTTACTAGTCAATGCTGCAATAAACCAGCCATTACGTACAATTTAAATAAAAATAAAGCAATTTATTTGACTAATTTATTATCACTGTTTCTAACAAAGCTGATGTACACAGCATGTATATATTTATATATATGTGTATATGCAGTTGTTATTAATGTCCTTATTAATTCATAAGCAAAGATGCTGTTTTTTGTTCAGAAATCATAAAATGTTATCATGGTTTCATTTTGAATTATATTAATTAAAATAAAGTTTATTCGTGTTACTGTAATTGTATGATGTTATGTGATTTTTTAATACATGTACAAAATTACAAACACAACTTTTAAAATAAACAGAAATAGCCTTTCCGTCATTATAAATTTTAGAAACTAGTTCTAGAGATATAACTTCAACAAAAAAAATATAAGTTCATAAATACAACTGTACATCATTTGTGCATTACAGAATTTACATCATGATATAATGGTTGACTAATTCAAATAAATAAAATTTAATTCTAAATATTAAAATGCCCAAATGTATTTAACTTTTTTTCATTTTTTTAAATTAAATTAAAATGTATTTATATGTTACTGGTGTATTTAATTATTTATATACACCGGCACTTACCCACCTACAAACTTCCTTCTTCATAAATATGTTAGATTACAATAAATATGTAATTCCTATTTAAATATATAAGTGTAGAAGTATATTTTTAAGCTGTGTTGAAAGATTATACTGTAATATGTAAATATACCATTATTTAATATTGAAAAGAAATCAAATCAGCTGCTTATAATCGGCGATTATAATTCTTCTGTAAAAAATACTGATATACTACTATAGATAGACTACTAGAACAAAGATTTATCACAATATCAATTTTTTCTTCAGATCACACAGCTTTCCTATAAATCAGAAAAATGTATCATTCATTACATTACAGACTGGCATGAGTGTGCTGGAGGTATTAGGTGGATATTAAAATCATTGTGCCTGAAACGTGAGTTTCTGCTTCCCCCTTGAGGCACTGCAAGAAAACAGCAAGAAAATAAAGTACTGAGTTAAGAGAGTGTGGAATCTTCTAATATTTGCTCAGTCAAATATTACACTAATCAGCCATAACATAAAAAAAACACCTGCCTAATATTGTGTAGTTACAATTTGTCATCCAAAACAGCTCTGAAGTATCAAGGCCTGGACTCATCTAGACCTCTAAAGTCTCTGAAGAAAACCTCAAACTCTGATGGTGTACCTGGTGCCGAAACGACTCACAAAAGAGCATAAACAGAAGCGTTTGAAGCGATACTATAAGCTAGTTGAAAGTTTCTTAAAGAGATTTATTACTGGTGACGAGACACGGATTCGTCACTACGAGCCTGAGAGTAAGTGGCAGAGTATGGAACACATGCATCCTCAATCACTCAATCAGTTCAAAAGTCAACCATTTGCTAAAAAACGTGTCAATGTTTAGTTTTCTGTAACTCTCAAGAGCCAGTATTGGAACATTATTAGGAAAAAGGTTCAACAATCAACAGATAGAGAGCAGGGAAGTGGTGGAGGGCTTGTGGTGTTCATAAGACAAGGAACGCAATACAGAGTTTTGAGAAGAGGAACTGAGATAAAGTATTTAGTAGTTGAAATCTAGACAAAAGACGGAAATGTTAAGATTATTAACTCCTATACTCCTTGTAAGAAGTAATCCCTTGAATTATTCGACTAAATTGTTGCATATTTAGGAGGGAAAGTGATATGTGGTGTGGAGATTTTAATGCACACATTACACTTTGGGATCAGTGTAATGATGGGAATGGAATGGAGATTGAGGATTTAATGGAAAGAAAAAACTTCTGTGCCTCAATAACGGGACAGGGACCAGAATCAATGCCAGACGAGGAAAATAATAAACTAGTCATCATGCATTTGATATCTAATAATTTGTGAAAGAAACATCAGCAGGCCGTTACCACGTTACTGAATACTGATAAAATAAGCTTAAATTTAGAAGATTGTGCTATTTGAAATGATCATTCAACAGTGAGAATTGGGAGAAATTTCAGCAAGCAATACAAAGCATTAATATTATTCAAGACATCCATGAGTTAAACAGTCTTATTTGTGGATAAAAAAAAAGATTGTGCAATGGTGAACAAAAAATGTGATAAAGAAATAAAACCATGAAATTTCACTTTTAAAATCTTCAACAAAAAACTCACAGTTGTCAGAATTTCATTGAATATAAAATCATGCAAATAAAGAGTATTGAAGGAACTCAGTGTGATTTAAGGAGAGGGAGAAATACTATGGATCCAGCTTTAGAACATGAGATAAAGAGAGCACAGGACAATAAGGAAAGTATTTTATTTATATAGATCTCATCGCTCACTCATTGTCTACCACACGGGGGCCTGGAGCTTATTCTAGGAGATTTAGGGCACACCATGGACAGAGTACCAACCACACTACAGGCAATTTTGGGAACTCAAATTAGCCTAATGGATTGTGGGAGGAAACTGGACTGCAAACTCCATGCATACAGAGGCAGAAATCAAACCCATACCCTGATGGTGCAAGGCGACAATGCTAACCACTAAGCCACCGTTCCTCCATATTGCAAAGGCGTATGATATGATGTGGGAGAACTATTCCAGTAAGAATAGAGAAGAGCTACAGGTAGAAATGGGGTAAAATGTCTTTCGAGATCTCAAGCGTACAATTATCAACAAACTACTAGATGAATTTACAGGGACATAAATAAATCTTAAAACTTTGGGAAAATAAGGAGAAAACTAAATATAAACTCTGGATGGACAGCATAAACGAATGCAACAGAACTAGAAATAACTCAATTTAAAATAAGTCCAATAGTGCCACTGATAACAATATATCCAAAGTCACTATTAGATACCGGAGTAAACTTTACAAGCCTACACAGGAAGGAAAAAATAAAGCTAAAGTGCATCATATGCCAGTTTAAATCACAGGCCTTCTAACAGTATAACAGMCWTTTTAGAGATTCAACATACATTAAAATTCAAATGGGGCTAAGTGTTGCACTTTGTGTGGACCTACATAGATTGGTATGGAGGTAAATGAAGTGGCAGAAAAGGTGGCAAAAGAAGCCACCAAAAAAAGAAAACTGAGCATTGATATGCTTGAAAAGTCAATACCATACTGTAAGCACGCAGATACTGAAGGGGAAATGGCATAAGGAGTGGGAGGAAGAGAGAAAAGGATGATGGTTTATCAAATCCAAAAGAAAGTTAAGAAGATGAGAAGAACAGGAAGAAATACWAGACATAAGACAGTGATATACTGGACATATCAGACAGCACACTATTCAAACTAGGGATATACAATACAGGTAAAGGCAACTGATGGGACAAGACATCAGGATTTTGTTCTGCAGGGTTCTTTATTAAAATTTAATAGGCAATATGTATATATAAAACAGGAATTCAGTTTTTCTCCCTGCCAGCAGCTGGTGTTCGGGTGGCTACAAAAAAAAAAAAAAAAAGAGGCCGGTGTAACTGTAGGCAGTGTCATCGAATGTAACAGTAAGCATCATCATTGTCATCTTATATGTCATAATGTGAGGTAATAATATATCTATTGAAACATTGGAGCAGCGTGAGGAATGGGAACGACTTGCCGCTCACACTCAATTCTCAAGTAACAGAAGCATGTGAGTGTCTGAGAACCCTCTTGTAGATACTTTAAAAGGAAACTCTGGACATCAGTATTGGTTAAAGTGTCTTCTACGGACCGCTGTAACTAACCGAATTGTTTATTTATTTGTTTATTTTCAGAATATAACAAAATCCTGATCAACACTCCCCACCAGGTGGTRGCAGTAATGCACCATTTCGTTGTTTGACAACCACCAAAACAAATCTACAGCGAAGAAGGAGACAAGAAAAAAAAAAAGTAGCGGGGGAACGGGTAGCATTTTAAGGCAGTAAAATTATTTGTTATCTGTGACCAAACGGTTTATATTCTAGTGGCAAATATTCTGTATTTCTGTATAATTTTTTGTCATGATTTGTGATGAGGGCCAGCTTAATGACAGCGCTCTGGTTGTTTCCGGAAGGGCAGCGTGAAGCTAAAATTCTTCTTGAGCGGGTTATAAAAATGTATTTAATTGTGCAGTAATTATCGCTGGAACAAAGTGGTTATAAACGATTGATGAAGTCGCACTTGCAGGAGTTTAATAAAACACGCCAGGGTTCAGTATCCTGTCTCACCGCCGAAGATGTTCGGCTTTTCTCGGCTCTCAGCCGAAGGGAAAGTGGGCGTGGCAACGGGGGTCGTGTGCTTCTCCATTCTCATATCCAGAACCGTGCTGTCGGATCGCGTGGACGTTGGCGCGCGCGCGCGACTTTTCCGCGCGCAGTTCATCCTGCTGATTAACTCCGTGCTGCTGCTCGGCTCACTCTACATCTGGAAGCGCGTGGTGACGCGGCTGTGTGGCGCGAGACTCGCAGCCGCTGCATCATCACGTTGGCACAGATGTTGGCGCGCGGCTGTGCTGCTGTTTCTCGCGCTGGCTCACTGCAGCTACCTGAGCATGTTCTACCTGGTAGGCACGGAGCCGCACTGGCTCTCTCTGCTGAGCTTCAGCTGCCTGGGCGCTTATGTCATTCTGATTTTCTTCCTCATGGTGTTCGGCTGCGCCAGCCGAATGCTCCAGATGTTCACCAAGGGTTCTGTGATGGCGGTGAGCAGCTCAGTCAGGCAGACGGTGCTTGCATTAATGATGACCGCACTATTGGTGGTGTATGGGCTGTTAAACGCCATGCAGCCTCCGCAGGTGGTGGAAGTGGAGGTTCCCCTGGAGAAGCTTCCTGCCTCAATGGACGGCCTCAAGCTGGTGCTGCTCTCAGATATCCACTTAGGACCAACAGTTGGGCGCTCACAGCTACAGCGTGTTGTCACCATGGTCAATCAACTAGAGCCAGGTAAATCAAAATTTTAAATGTAGTAGCTGTTGGAACTTTTGCTTCTTTTACGATGCCACCAGCACCATGTTTCCTCCATCCTCTGATGCAGTGTTACGTCAAATGCTTTTTAAACATTTGTGATGTAATCAGTGATGGTGCATCAGAAATTAGATGTATGAAATGTGTTCGGGGCGAATTGTGTGTGCGCGCATGGATGTGTTTTGGTGCCAGATGTGGTGGCGATCGTAGGTGATTTAACCGACTCTCAGGTGACCCATTTGAGGACTGCTGCAGAACCGCTGGGCCTCCTCAGTCCTCGACTTGGCTCGTACTTCGCAACAGGTCAGACCCGAGTGCAGGATGAAGAACCTGATTTGTAAAAAATAAATAAATAAATAAATTAACTGCTGTGTGTGTTTTTCTGTGTGTGTGTTAGGGAACCATGACTATTACACTGCTGATGTGGACAACTGGTTCGAGTTCTTGCGCTTGAAAGGCATAGAACCTCTTCATAATAGCCATGCTCGAGTGTTTAGACCCGGTCAAACGCAGGACTGGATCTGTCTTGCTGGCATCGACGACCTGGAGGCAACCATGCTGCGGTAAGGTGTAGTCCACATTAGGTATTTCTTTCTTCATTAATATCTCTGACTTATTTTAGAAAGGTAGACCCCAGACTAAGTCGCTGGGGGGGGGGGGGCACTGCAAAAGCCTGTGGTTGACCCTTAAATAGGATTGAGTATAATAGATTATTTACTGACTTATATTACTGACTATATTGTCATACAGTGAACTTGACATAGGCGATCGTCTGCTTTTATGTTATATATACTGTGATCACACCACAGGCGTTCCTCACCATATGCATCAGTAGGCATCATCATCACTGGATGTAACCGTAGGCGAGCATCACCTTCAACGAGCATCACCTACAACGAGCATCACCTACAGTTCTCTGTCAGTTTGATTGTTGCTAAGGCAGTAAACCACAAGAAGATGCAGCATGATTCAATTCCTGCAGCCAGTTGATTCAAACTACTTTTCATGCTTGTATGCAGATTGAGCCCACCTCGCTGAAGGAAAACACCAGGGTTCCGCGTGAACATTCACCGAGTCCTGACACCAGTTCCAGACCTTAACCTTGTTCACTGCCATTCTTCATAACTTCGTAATTTGACAATACTGCTGAATCTGATACAATACAATTAAGTTTGACTGAGTAGCCTCTGATCAATACTTAATCAGCTTTGTTCAGGATCTGAGCCAAAGTAAGCGCTAATTCATGATTAACGCTGTGATGACGTAGTCAAGAACTGTTTTTAAAGGATCAGCGTTACAGACTAATCATCTTGCTAGTCTTTTAAACTATGTACGCATTAGTTTAAATGTACAAACAGCTCTTTGTTCTTTTTCAACAATAATTCTTTTAAATTAATGCATCGATATGAATCGTTGGATCGTTACATCACTAGTGTGCATATTAATCGTCAGTGCATTTGTATGGTTTCAAAGATATCCTGGTCATGGGATGGATGTTGAGAAAGCTCTGAGTGGTTGCAGTGAAGAACATCCAGTTGTTCTCCTGGCTCATCAACCGCACGCTGCTAAACAAGCGCTCCAGCAAAGACCAGACATCAACTTGGTGCTGTCAGGTACATGTTCTGTTCACGCCTCATTTCACACACATTCTGCCTGAATCACCTGTCTTAGATTAAAATTATTATTGGTAGTAGAATGTGATTTAGATGGATGAGTCAGACAAAATGTGTGAAATCAGATGATGTTTAGAATTGCTAGAAGTAATAACAAATAAAATAATGAATAAAATATTTATCCATTCACAAACCTTCTAGCATCTGTATTTGATGTTTAGGTCACACTCATGCTGGTCAGATCTTCCCTCTGACTATCCTGGCGTTCCTGGTGAATCCGTACTTCTGTGGACTTTACCGTGTCTCAGAGCACACCACGATTTACGTTACTCCGGGGACGATTTATTACGGCATTCCAATGAGAATCGGTAGCCGTGCAGAGATCACACAAATCACACTGAAATCTGCCTGATGTAACACGCACTGATAAATACAGACATTTGATTGTATGCTAGAAAATGCCTCTTAAACAGCAGCACTTTTTTAGGTAATTGTTATAATTGTTAAATGCATTTTAATGCACAATATGATGACTGTTGTAACAGCTTTGTGCCTACTTTAATCACCACATCATATTCCTTTTTTCATCCTCAGTAATACTATATGTAACGCGTACACAGTAGCTGGCAATGACTTTGTCTTCATACAAACATGTTAGTGCCATAATTTTAAAAACAAAGCAACACTTGAACATTTTTTTTCCCAATTCTTTGCAAATTACATTTGACAYATGATGATTCCTCTCTCCCAATCCCTGTGACACACACCTGGCATTTCTTCAGTTCCATATTCACAACTTTATTCCTCAGTTTCCATTCAACACACAGAAGTTAAGGCAACCAAATTTTATGTGTGGTATCATTGCATGTTGTGTAAGCCCCGTCAGTAAACGTTTGTATGGGCATTGTGAAGGAAAATAAATCTTGGAAGAAATTAACAGAGATTATTTGTGCTTGTGTTAAGTGTATGTATCTAGTAGTTCGCTAGTTGTTCTAATCTACTCCCTGAATAAAGCAAGTAAGAAGTTGAGCATGTAAATCAAACGGACATACTTATTTTTATGGTTTATTAAGTGGTGGTATATAAATCATATATTTGGTTATGCATTTTGGGTAATGCTGTTTTTCATCTTAACTAAAAGATGTATGTAATCCCGGAAAGGTCAATTGACAAAAGTGATAAACTAGAATTGACAACTAACTTGTCACTTAAACAGAAACTGGTTTGTAACATGCATTCTTCACAGTGAGCCCGAGGTCAAAATGAGATCATAATCATGTACTGTTTAAATWTTTTTTGTCACAATCCATGTTGCGGGCTGCACTGTAAAAAACGCACCCCATTCTGGTATCTGGGAAAATGAGACGGCAGACAAGCTGACAAAAGAAGCAAGCACAAAAGTGGATGTTGGGGTCAATATCAAATTGTCATAAAAGTGTGATAATGCACCAAAAGCAAGCAGGGAAAATGAAGTATTAATTAGCAGACTAGGAATTGGACACAGCAAACTTAATAGCACACACTGTGAGGAATGCCATGAAAGTGAGTGTTGCGCATGTATTGCTCTTGTGCAGTAAATATATGCAGGGGAGACTAGATATGGTGACCGTTCCAAGAACTAGGGAGAGCAGAAGGCAATGTTAAGAGTCTTTTAGAATCAGTAATCAGGGAAGGAATCATTTCATGTTTTTGAGGAAGACAAGCCTGGAATGGACGGATGCTTAGGAGACAAAGATCTATAGGAATATCGAAGAAAGTGCGGAAAAAGGTCAAGACATGGAACAAGTCAAGAAGCAATTAGGAGAGGATGCATTAGCCTCTTTTTTTTTTTCTTTTTTTAAAGAAAGGATGTTCTGGAAAACCGGCTTTTAGAGGCTGATGGGGAGAATGAGACCTACAGAGGAGCCGCTGTTATTTAATAGCTTAGATTTCAGAATAACTTGCTGCAACTAGTTTGGTGAAAAATCTCCTTTAATTTGCATAAATGCTGTAGGAAAAAAAATTACTCAAAAGAAATGTGTGGCATACAGTTTGAGAAGAAGAAAAGTTCAATCAGTGTTAGTTTTCCGGAGGAGGTGGCGCTTTCCTTTTCACCGCCCGCAGTATGGCTTGTTGCACCACCGGGTACAGCTTGTGACAGCCCTCCACGCACGTTCTCACGGCCGCCGTTAGCGTGTCCTCGCGCATCTCGCCGTCCGCCTGCAGCCCGGAGATCTGGTTGAGGTTGGGGAGGAGCGCCACCGTGACGCGGCCCTGGTTCTCTCCGTCGGGGTTCCCGCGCGCGCTGCCCTGCTCCTCCGCGAGCTCGGGGTCCACGAGGCGCCGCTCTCCGTCCTGCCTGAGCGCGCAGCCCAGCACCGTGTCGTACATCTCGATCCCGGCGTCCGCGAGTGCCATGGACGCGCACGTCACCGCGTGCGCCAGCACGGAGCCGTCGTTTTCCAGCACCACGACGTTGACGTCGACCTGCGCGCGCGGGTAGCGGTGCAGGCACACGCCGGGGTTCAGGCTCTCGGCCAGCGCCGCGGACAGGTCGCGCTCCTCGGCGCTCTGGATCCACGCGCCGCGCTTTGGGCAGGAGAACGGCGCCAGGCGAAAGTCGCACACGAGTCGACCGCTCTTCATGTCGGTCTCGTCTTTGCGCTCCGTCTCGCGTGGGCCGTACACCGAGCAGATGATCTTCGAGGTCCCGGCCTCCACGTACGCGGAGCCCTTAGCCTGGCTCACGAGTCCGCAGCGCGCGAACACCGGGCGAACATCGCCGTCTCCCCGCGCGCCCTGCCTGCTGGAGCTGACTTCAGGATTCGGAGGAAGAAATAATAGAGGAGACTGGGACACCTCCGGTCCACGGATACGTCTAGTATCAACCGGCATGTTTTACTGTGTGTGTACATGAGCATCAAACCGGAAATGAATAATGTTGTGCCTGCTTTAGATGTTATCGCCATCTACCGGAGTGGAGTGTAACGTGCAGCCCTGTCCGCAACATTCATACAACTATGCTTAATAATAATAAAATCTATTTTCATACAATTACACAGAATCAATATTACGATTTTAAGATATTTCCCCCTAAAAATTAATGTAAAACTAAAACAAGAAGAAAATTTGTTTTAAATATAGACAGTCAAGTCCTTCCACACTAAACTCGCTTATTCATGTTTTTATGGACTTTGCGTTGTGCACTGGTACGCAGTCCAGATTAAACAAACAATTTTTTTATATATATATATAAAGCTACTTATTTCCAATGAGGTGGAGGGTTAAATTCTGGAGCACACACCATTGCTGCTGCTGAACCTTGCAATATTGCGCAATATTTGCACAGCATATTTTCCAATTGTTGTACACTTGTACTTTATTTATTGTCTTACACTATGAACTTCACATAGATAGATAGAAATGACTATCGATGACTATGTGAAGGATTAATAATTAATCGGTTACTTGCCGATAAAACTAATTGTGGACTAATACTGGATTGTTTTACGTTTTCTGCAACAACAACAAAAAAATCTGTGTGTCTATTAACTTGTACGCCACAAGATGGCGCATATGCATTTAAGGCAGAGCTCAGGATTGAATATGGTATTTTTAAAGGTGATGTTTTTGGATGAGGAGAAACAAGCTGTTTTTTTTTTTTTGGACTTCCCCGTTATTCCTTTTTTTTTCTCAAATAAGATTTAGGTTCCATTTATGGTGGTAATCAACAGGGGTTTTACACCAAACAATGCACACAAATTCTAAAATAGTAAACACATTAAAACAATAAACAACAAAAATATAAATATAAATACCATGTGTACTAGGGTATTTTTGTGTGTTTTTTGTGTAACATAGCTATAAAGTTACATTACTGAAATTTAGTTAGCTGGGTTATATTTTACTTACAATGTATTGTATGGTGTGTGCATGTGTGCCCTTGATGGATTGCACTCTTTCCAGGGAGTACCCTGACTTATGCGAGTAGTTTCTTTGGACTGTGGAAGGAAACCGTAGTACCCGGAGGAAACCCACCAAGTACGGAAAGAGCATGCAAACTCCATGCACATAGACCTCAAAGCGGAAATTGAACCTTTGACCCTGGAGGTGCGAGACCACAGTGCAAACCACTAAGCCACCTTATATAGTACATTATATTATGCTAGTGCTAATAACAAGGCATTAGGATAAAAAAATAATAATCTTTTTTTGCTTTATGTTCAGTCGGTATACATGCCTTTGACACATGACTTTGTGCACCATTTTGCTTGGGTTGCTCTGGGTTTGCTTGTCATTTGTCACAATTCAGTGTTAGGTACAGCTGAACAGACTATGATAAACTTTAACTGATGGTTCTTAACTTTCTAAAGTATTTGTTCCAGAGGACGGCGTTACTATTAGGCAAAAGTAGGCGAGCGCCTACAGCTACCAGGTCCCTATGACTTAAGCCTAATTAAGTAGTTTTAGCCAGCATTTACGCCTAACATTTAAAGATTATTAAAATCCATTCGCTGAAATAGTATTAGAATGCTATTACACGTTGTAGTGTTGTAGTCTCTTCCCCAAACACACCCTACGATGGTACATGTGGTACCGTGTGATTAAAGCGAAAGTTGTTCACTGCAGTTTGATTGAGGTGCGGGAGACTTCCATCTACAGCCATGAAACAAAATTACCCAAATAGTGCAGAAAAAAAGGAAATAACGGAAGGAGAACAGACAAATAATATGATCTTTGGCAAAGGTTACACAATTCTCCACACCTGTGTATTGTCACAAGTCACCTCAGGTCAACAATGTCACAGGAGAGGCTGTCTGCACGTGCTATTCTCTCCATTGAGCACAAAGTCAGAAAATCAGTGGATATGGAGTCAGTAATAACAAAGTTTGTTGAAGCCAAAGCTTGCAAGGCCAGATTTTAGTGCCTTGGCCTACTCTATTCACCCCAGCCATGCACACAATAAGACTAATCATTTAAAATATTTTTAATCAACATTATTTTCATATTATTCTTAATCCAACACTGTTTTTTTTTCATGTTTTTCTCACCCACTAAAGTTCATTTGATGAAGGAAGACTAAGCTTTTTTTTTTTTTTTAATTAAAAAGCAAATAATAAAAGCAAGAGAAATACAGTGCCAAAGGTGAGAAGAGAAGGAAAGACATGAAAATAACATTTGAGGAGGAGAAAGCAAAAAGAAGAAAGAGAGAGAGAGAGAGATCCAAATCAAATAAAATCAATAAAAAAAGGAGAGACAAAATACAAAAAAAAAGAGGAAAGTAAAATAGTGATGACGAAGAAAAACAGTCAAATGCATTAACAGGATTGGAAGGAGAAAAAGAAAGCCGTCAAGGAGCAGGAGAAATACACTACATTACAAAAAGCATTAAAGGGACAGAAGAAGAAGACAGACAAACAAACAGAGTGAAGAAGAGTAAGACATGGACAAAGACGGGAAGGCAAGGATAAAGATAAGAGGTAATCATTTTAATAAGTATCCTTTGTGTCACTCCATTGACATGTCATAGGTTTTCTTACTTTAGTGAAACAGCATGGGAGACAGAGGCCGATCATCAATTAGTCTGCTGATCATGATGAAATACAAAGGTATCTGTATCAGATATGTAAACTGACAATGAGTTACATTCTAATTGTAGAAAATTGTTTGTGCATTAAGCTGTTAATGTTTTGTTGTTGTTGTTTTTCTACAGGGCTGTTCTAGACATCTGGATAAGATTGCTGTGGGATGACAAGTGAAGGGAAGAAGTAAGACTTTTTAAAATGCACTGAATGCAGAGGGCCCCATAAACCTGTTCGCCTTGAGCCTGCAAATTGCCAAATCCGCCACTGCTTCGTTCAGCCCTAAACTAAACTGCTTAGTAGTGCAATTGAGGATACATAACATTAGTCCAACATAGTCATGTTAGACCTGCTATAGAGTGACACTGGGTAAATTAAGTATAAATATGTGAAATGTTTAGGTAGCTATTTTCTATGACTTTTATAAAACTTTCATTTGTTCAATGTAAAGTAGCAAAGTTTGGCAATTAGGGAAATCACATTGGATTAGTATGATATAGGGATAACTCTGAGGCGATTTTTTTATTTGTTCAATCTAAACTAAGTTTAAGTTTGAAAAGAAAATCTAACTGCTTCAATGTGATCGTGATTGTGCAAAGGTTCTAATTACATGCAACATCCATGAGCCAAAGCAGACATGTTGATGTGATGTATTTAAGTGGAAAAAATGTGACCTAGGTAAACTACATTCAACGAGTGAATCTTTTTTTTCCACACACCAGTGTGACTTCCACCAGCTTCCTGTAACAGTAATGGTAAGGAATGCACAATGTACAGTCTCACTGCTTGTTTTACTCTGTACATGGACACACAGTTGTATCCATTTGTCCCCCATCACTGAGCGCTATTAAACATTAAACTCCCATCCACTTGAGGCCACAGGTAGGACGGACTGACTGACACGTCACGTGACTGCATCGATTCTATTTCTCACCTCAGCTGTGGTGCGCGCTCGTGACCCGGACTGCGCGCATCTCCAAATAAACGAGACACGAGCCGCAAACCTAGCAGATCTTTCCAACATTTCTCACCTGAGTGCGACTTGTGTGTGTGTGTGTGTGTGTATAAGTGCCTAAAGTGGAGCGTGCGCTTTGTATAATGAAGACGAGCCGGTTGGCTGTTTGGAGTGGACCGAACCGGACCGGACTGACTCCGCGCACTGTCAGTAAAGGTAACTCCTCGGACCTAAATCAGGCCGCGAGTGCCTCGGTGTCTCCGGTGGAGATCTGAGTGCGAGGCAGCATGGAGGAACTGGCGCGTGAGAGCATCCGCAGCATCAGCCTGCTGTACAAACCGACGCGAGGCACCGAGGCACCGCGTCTCGGCTCCTTCGGGGCGGTTTTCATCCTGCTGAAGTCTGCACTAGGAGCCGGTCTTCTCAACTTCCCCTGGGCTTTCGAGAAGGCAGGAGGTGTGAACAGAGCCATCGGTGTAGAACTGGTAAATTCTGATTTCTCACTTCTTCTAAAGTCGCAACTAAAGGAGAACTTTAAATGAAAAATTATTGAAACATATGCACCATGTGTCCAAATGACTATATTCCAGCCTTTGGTCCGTGTGCATAGAGTCTGTGCATGTTCTTCCTGTGCTTGGTGAGTTTCCTTTGGGTACGCCGGTGTCCTCCCACAGTCCAAAGGCATGCAGATTAGGATAAAGTAGGACAAATTCCCAAGTTGCCCGTAGTGTGAATGCATATGTTTAGACAGATAACTTTATTAATCCCTAAGGAAAACTATATTGTTACAGCAGCCGGTTCACATATTATGCAAAAAGTAACAATTACAGTGAGGAAAACATAAAGTTAAAAAAAAAAGGTACACTGCTTACAATTTAAGGTGCATTAACAAGGTAAAATGGTGTCAAATAATACAAATATACTGTTTCTATATAGAGATGGGAACGAAATTATACATATTATACATAGGGTGCATCAGCAAGTTAAAATATTAATAAAAGAGAAGATTAAATGTATGAAGGACATAACGATTGTGCAATGAATGACAGAATGTAATATATATGAACCTTTTTATAGTGATATCAGAGACAAAGATTCTTCTCCTGACACAGAGAGCAAAGTTATTTTAAAGTCCCATTGCAGTTGACACAAAAGACTTTCTTAATGTGCAATGGATTGGCACCCCATCCAGGGTGTACCACGCCTCGTGCCCTAAGTCTCCTGGAATAGGCTCTAGGCCCTCCAAACATAAACGATGAGATGAGAATGTTCAACACCACATGCCTTCTTACTAATCTTCATTACGGGACAGTTGGGTTTTCAGTATCAGAGTCTTGTTTTACGCCATCTTCAAACCAACAAGCGAATCAGCCACCCAGAGGGTTACCATGAAAACCACGGTACATACAACCATATGCTGTATTAGGAAAATTACTTAGTTAAATTGCCTTATTTTGCAAGGCACATTAACATTGCTGCGTCACGGCTCCAGGTTTGATCCTGAGCTCAGGGTTACCATCTTTGAGGAGTTCCACATGTTCTCCCCGGTTCCTCTGGGTTCTTAGATTTGCTTCCAGTAGGTGCATTGATGCAATGGACATGGGTGTGCTCAGTGATAAACTGGTGCGTTCCCATCATGCATGCAATCCTCCCGGGATGGCAGGATAAGTTTTAGCTTACCTTGTTATCATCATTTTACAATCTGCATGAAGTTTCTTTAGTGATATCACCAAGTGTATTCATACAGTACATAACCCCACCCCTAAATAAAATTTATATGAAGGCAAAGGTTTTAATACTGTAGCTATCGTAACAATTTTGCACACTGTAATTCCAGCCTTCTGCTTTAAAACAACAGTACACTGATTTTTTTTTCAGTCTTAACGTTCATGTGTGGAGATGGACACTGGGTTCAGTAAAATAATGTTGTTTAACAACCTCTAAAGAGAAGATTTAGTGTTTATTATTGGAGTGTTTAATTTAAAATATATATCTGTAATACACTTCATATAGTAAACGATTTCAGACACATGGACTGTGTTAGATCAGAAATCTGAATTTATATGATCAGAAGCAGCATACAGGTTTTTAAATGTCATGTAAACACCATGTTCTTGTTACATATTTTTTCCAAATAACATCAGTATGTAAGGACTTTGATGAGTTAAACGTCCCAAATGACAAGACAAGCTTATTTGTGTGTGTGTGTGTGTGTGTGTGTGTGTGTGTGTGTGTGTGTGCGTGTGTGTGTGTGTTTATTTTAGCATAAAAGCAAATCCATTGTGTGTCTATTTTTAAAGGCATAATAATGCTCACTAGTTCTAAATGTCTTATAA
>QMIH01000458.1:273192-372255 GCA_003987875.1 Clarias batrachus | reverse complement strand
ACAAGCTTATTTGTGTGTGTGTGTGTGTGTGTGTGTGTGTGTGCGTGTGTGTGTGTGTCTGTTTGAGTGAGAGTGTGTGCACACTGTGCGTATATGTGCACACTTTTCTCGTTAGGGTGTCAATTCTGTCCTGTTTTTTTCATTCTATTGTGTGTGTGTCCTTATGCGTGTCCTTTAATCAGTGCAAAAGATGTTATTTTTGTTGTATTTTTGTATCTTCCTTAGAACACAGTGTATAGTGTGTGTGTGTGTCTGTGTGTGTGTGTGTTTAGTAGCAGTTAGTCAATAAGTCAGTTTATTTTCTCTCAATTAGGTGTCTCTGATTTTCCTGATCAGCGGCCTGGTCATCCTGGGCTACGCCTCATCCATCAGCCGACAGGGCACGTATCACGACGTGGTGAGAGAAGTGTGCGGCCGCAGGATCGGCTATATGTGTGAGGTCTGCTTCGTGTTTAACCTCTTCATGATCTCTGTGGCATTCCTCGTGGTGGTGCAGGACCAGCTGGAGAAGTGTAAGTGAGGTGTGGCCAAAGGATTTGTGTGCGTTTCTAATTACTCCATGTAAAGTGTCATTGACAAATAATCAACTCTTTAAGATGACTCTTTTAGCTGAACAGCAGTTCTTATCTTGGGTTGGTGATGATTTGACAATTTTTTTTCTACATTTTCTATTAAATGTTAACAGAATTAAATCATATATTTAGAAGTATTCCATGTAAAGGTCTGTATTATTTATTATATTGTATTGTTTATTATCTTTTAGTTAAAGAAATGTAAACAAAATTCATAATTACAAAATACATACGTAATTTTGTTGTTCTTGTTTTAATTTACCTACTTGCATCCTCTTAGCATGGCTGGATTGGTAATCATACCGGTAGTCATACTGGGCTTTTTCGCTGTGAGCAGATTTGAACCTTGGATTGCGAGCATAATTAGTTCTGGAAATGTGCACACACACACACACACACACACACACACACACGTATGGAATCACTGTTCTCTGACAGAGAATATCTGTCAGCTCACTGAAATATTTTGGTTTTTGTGCAACTTGAACAAGGAATCCCAAAATCCCGCAGCACGAGAGAGAGAGAGAGAGAGAGAGATGTACCACTGGCTCTGTTGTGATCACGTGACGCTCAGCAGTCAAAGCGTATACGTACTACTCATATTTCAAGAACTCGCTCATTTATCAAGTTAAAATGTATCACAAATTTTTGCTCGTGTTAAAAAAAACTTGCAGACCAGGTTACTCACAATCCAAGGTTTTACTTCATTTCCACACAAATTTCCATTTAATTTTTTTGTTATTAATTCTGTAGAGCTAATTTGCTACAATGACCATAATTGTATTTAATACTAAAATAAAGGAATTAAATATTTCCTTTATTGTACATTCCCTTTCTGATTGATCGTAGAAAAAAATCTAATGAATCTAAAATATATGAGAATGTTAGATAAAAAAATAATAATAATAATTTTGAGACTGGACTGATTCTGGATTGTAGTAAGCCACCATGACCAAAAGGTCCAGCCTGTTCCTCTAGTCAGTAGGAGTGATTTTGAAAAAATCTAATCTAATTTTTTTTTAATGTGGTCAATCCAAAAACAAGTTTATGATAAAATTACGGATGATTAATCTAGTAATCTAGACTGTTGTACTAAAGTTATTAACATATCTTTCCATTTGCATTTAATTATTACTGACCTGCTTTTTTTTTGTATGATTATCTCAGATAATTTAATCTGGTTAAAATAATCATCTTAGATTCTTCTTTTTGGTTAACTATGAGATCTGACATACAGTACAGAATATTTTTATAGTTTATGGAAAACAGTGTTTCAGTTAATTAACTTTTAATTTAATATCTTGTTTGTGTCTTTGTGTCTGTGTGTGTGTGTGTCTGTGTGTGTGTGTTTAGTATGCTTGTCCTTATATGAAGTGGTAACAGGAGCAAAAGTGATGCCCTATCACTGGTATACAGACCAGAGCTTTGCACTCTTCGTCGTGTGCGTCTTCATCATCCTCCCTCTGTCCATCCCCAAAGAAATAAGCATCCAGAAATACACCAGGTGCTCTCTCAGCGAAAATCTTGTGACTAGTACTATTTACACATTTATGAACAAAAAAATTCGAGGCCCACGTTCATGAACAAAAAAAGTGTTACTATTTACAAATTTATTAATATGTGTGCATTTATTAATATTATAAATCTATTCATTAAATTAGTAAAGTAGTAAATAGTTAATTATTTTAATACATAATTACAGTATAATTGTGTGTGTGTGTGTGTGTGCGTGTGTGTGTGTGTGTGTGTGTGATATGCAGTGTATTAGGAACTCTGGCTGCTACGTACCTCTGTGTGGCTGTAATTGTTAAATATTATCTGAAAGTGGAACACACAGCAGATCTCCGACCTCAACACACAGGGTGAGTACTGTAAAAGTACTTTAAAAGGCTGAATATAGGTTGAATAAAAATTTATGTGTTAATACAAATATTTATATATAAATTAGAATATAATATTTATGTATGATGTTTAAAAAATCCTGAACAGTTTCTTTCAGTCAGCAATGAAATGGTTCTTAATGCATTTAATAAATGATTAAAGATTTATTCTGCTTGAAATGGTTAGACTCTAAGGTTTTCTTGCGTACTTGAAATTAGATACATAAAAGGTACTAAATAAATATGATGCAGGACATGTGACAATTTTGTTTTGCATGTTGTGCATGACATTTGCAAGAAAATTTATGTATTGCCAAAAATGAATTTATGCAAAGCACATAATAATCCCATGTTCCAATCCAATCTTTCACTCTGGTGTCATGCGTGAATTCCAACCTGATTGAAAAGTGCCACTTTACAGTTCTTCTTTAATCATAGAGTCACTTACTGATTGTTTGCATCTCTTTCTTTTCAGCTCTCTGTTTTAGCCTCAAATATTATAAGGAGCCCTAGTCACATGACTTTTGGTAAACGTTTCTACATAGAACTTTTAATGACAGCCATGCAACCTTGATAATTAATCAAAAACACTCTACATAGTTTCATTTATAAAAGGTCATGATATTTACAGACTGTTACAAAGTGCTGGCACTGGGGATTCTTCCCTTAAATGTCTTCATGAAGATTGATGTTTACAGACATTTTGTAATCTGTTCATTATCACTGGAACATGTGCTGTACACATCACTGTAAATGAGCTGTTACTATGGATATGATAATGTTGATTTACAGTACATTTACGGCATTTGGCAGACGTTCTTATCCAGATCGTCTTACATTTTACATTTGAGCAGGTGTTAAGAGCCTTGCTCTAGAGCCCAAAAGTGGCAAATTGGTGGTCCTGGGATTTGAACCTTGGACTTTCCCATCATTAGTCCAGTGTCTTAACCACTGAGCCACCCCTGTATCAGAGCGAGTATGTTCATCTAAACCTGCTCAACTGTCAGAGCTACTGTTAGCGTTAACCAATCAGAGTGTAATATTCATTAGATCATTACACTTAATTAATCAGGTCATTAAAAGAGGTGATTATACTGAGTGAAATAATGAAAACACCTAAATTCTGTCCTGCAGGATAGACTCGTGGGCCTCCATGTTCAGCGTCGTTCCCACCATCTGCTTCGGCTTCCAGGTGAGATTCAGTTTTAGGTTTCATTGGATAATTTACTCTTTCTCCTGACTATATAAACTTTTTTGGTGATCTGTGTGTGTGGTTCAGTGCCATGAAGCCTGCATTGCTATTTATAGCAGCATGGAGAATAAAAAGATCAGTCACTGGGTCGTCATCGCTGTGACCTCCATGATCTTCTGTCTGCTCATCTACACCCTCACTGGTGAGTCAGCTTTAATGTGACCTCTATATATCACCTGTAATATCACCTGCAGTGTCACCTGTAATCTGACCTCTATCACTTGTAATATCACCTGTAATACCACCTGCAATGTTCCTTATATCACCTGCAAGGTCACCTGTAATCTGACCAATATCACCTGTAATGTCACCTGCAATGTCCCCTATATCACCTGTAATGTCATGTAATTGCCCCATTTCACCTTTATTGTCATTGTAAAGTCCCCTACATCACTCGCAATGTCACCTGTAATGTCAACTGTAATGTCTTCTTCAGCATCTATAATTTCACTAGTAGTGTCTTCTAGGTAACCTGTAATGTCACCCAAATGTCACTTGTAATATCTCCAGTATCACCAGTCTCTTATCCCATGGCAGGAGTGTTTGGTTTCCTCACATTTGGACGGGGAGTGGCATCTGATATCCTGATGTCATATCCTGGAAATGATGTGGTGATGATTGTCGCAAGGCTGCTGTTTGGGATTTCGATCATCACAATCTACCCCATTATACTTCTCCTGGGCAGGTGCATGGAAAATAAATGTATCTCATCATGATTATGGTCTACCTTATACACACACACGGCCAAATTACCTCTGTATGTATGTAATTCCCTCTTTCCTCAGGACCGTCATTCTAGCATTGATGCTGCGTTACCGGGAGCGACGCGCCATGGTTACAGTGGAGTTTGAATGCCGTTGCCGAGTCCTTCTGTCTGTTCTGTGGATCGCTGCGACACTTCTTATTGCTGTCTATGTTCCGGACATGAGTCACGTCATTAGTGTGATTGGAGGAATCAGTGCCTTCTTTATCTTCATTTTTCCTGGTGATATATTCATGCACACAAACAACCAAATAAATAGCAAAAATTATGATAAAATGGGATAACATTAAATTTAAATTATTCTTTTACAGGGCTGTGTCTCATTTTTGCCATGCAGACAGAACCATTAAATTACAGATTAAAGTGAGTATTTTTTGTTATATTAAACTTCATTTCCATGCAGCTATTGGCGGATTGCTTTTTGAAAAAAAATAAAAAGCCTATATCTGTCAAAAGTGCAAGCAATTCCCTGTCGCAATATATTTTACTTTCATCACTGTGTTGCAGTTGTGCCACAAGAAAATGCAATCATTGTCCAATTACAGCAGTAAGCTATACTCAGTTGGCATGGCTTTAATCAAAAAAGGTTCTTATGGAACAGTCTTTATACATTCATCAATTCTTTCCTTTTTCCGGCTAAACTGAAACTTTAAACTTTACACTCCACAGAATTTATTCTCAGACATGACATAAGAATACTTGATATGAATAAAATACTTGACTTGTTATCCCAAGTTCCATGGCATGTTCACGAGCAGATCGCCTTGGCGATTGCTGAATGGATGCTCTTACTGCTTCCACATTTTCTGGTGTTCTAACAGTCCTAATTCTGCAAGATGGTTTTCTTTTCAGTGTGCATCCCAAAGGTTAGAAATCCATAGCAGAATCATTTCCGATCTGGTACAGATGCATTTCAATCATGCACAACGCGTGTACGGAACGCTCTCTGCATCTCTATCACAGAACGGTTGTTCTCATAATATGCTTGAACAACAAAGCCCCAATGTTCCCTGGTCCAACTCATGATGGGTACTGAAAATGGTGGAGCCTAACCTACCGAATAAGACCTACCCCACCTCTCAACCACCACTACAGTCCGCATGGTGGCCCTTGAAAATGTGGGAGATCTTTATGCCCCAACCCATATATACATTACACACACACTCACACACAAATATATACAAAATCAAAATTTTGTTGGTTTGTTTGTTTGTTTGTATGGGCAGGCGAAGTGGGCGGTGTTTGTACAGATAGGCAGACTGTCTACTTCGTCAATTTTGTGCATGTCACAGGCATTCCTCGCGAATGAACTGTAAAAGTAGCATCATCTACGGCAAAAACTGGTACATCAGGCCGTGCGTATAGCTACTGAAACCCTGGTCTAGCGGGAGGCCAGTGCAGCAGGCGGCCGGTGTAGCTGGCAGCTAGTGTAGCGGACAGGACCCTCTCCATATAACAGGAGGCAGCAGCATCATCTCCTTTTAGGTCATAATGTGAGGTAATGTTTTGACTGTCTGTCAAACCATTAAAGCAGCATGAGGAGCGGCAGAGAGTTGAACATACACACACACACACACCATTCTCAGGTAATGGTAGCACATGGGCATCTAGATCTGTATGCGGACGGTGCCGCTGGTACCCTCTAGTTATCTACAATTTCTTAACTATTTTTTATCTATAATTCTATAAAAATAAAATGTAAGTGTCTTTTCTCTACTGCTGTATTTCTTCGATATACAGTACTGCGCAAAAGTCTTAGGCTCCATATTATCTGTTGTATAAATGATGTTTATCATGTCTGCATTATTATGTCCAAAACTATTCAGTATTTCCAATTATACCTTAAAATTAATGATTAAATAACATTAAATGGGAATATTTGCATGCCTTGTAAAGAAAGCAATGTATTACATGACAGACCAGTTTTCGCTAATACTAATTCTCAATATCTCCATGGAGTTTGTCTGACCGATTGATGGCAGATAATATGCATGTCTGACACACGTTCAGTGTCTAATTGCTTTAAATCAGTCTCATACAATCCTCATGTCATGAATGAAAATTAATATATAGTGTTTGGTTTTCTGCCTGACACAGAATCTGCTTCATACATAAGCTCTACAATCTTCTATCACTATTAAATATCTGTTTGTTTACAGGATTTTCTTGACAGCATGGGGCGTTGTCACTGTTGTTGTTGGAGCCTTCATCTTTGGCCAGAGTACCACCATCGCTGTCATGGAGCTCACAAACAAGGCTTGATCATCATCATCATTATTATTATTATTATTATTATTATTATTATTCAGCCAGGAGTTCATTTGATGCTGACTCTGTGGTGAAGGCGTTTTTCCTATGTGCTTAACTTTTATCATTCTTCTTTTTTTTTTTAAAAAAAAGGAGTACTTTAAGCAGAAACACATTTAACTAAATACTCCAACATGAAAATAACTCAATCCAGTTTTCAGTCAGTATTAATATTTACAATGATTATACTGAGTGGAAATTTTATCACTCACACAGAGTTTTTAAAGGACATTTTAACTTACTGAATTGCTTTAATTCGTATTTTACATCGCATTTTGGACAAAGAAATTCAGTGTTGCTCAAAAAAATATATAAATATTGTTGATGTTTGTTATTATTATTATTATTATTATTATTAATGCCAAAGATAGTATGTATAATAAATGTTCTATAATGTCTCCTGTAACAAAAAAATAAAATGTTTCTCAAGACAGTATGAAATTGTGTGATTGTTTATTTTAATTTGAAATCTAGCCTGTAAATCTGGCACAGTTTTATTCAATATGGATGAGTTAAAACTGTACCAAAAAAAAGCTTGTGTTTTTTTGTACAATTCGACAAAACATAGGGACCATGTTTTCTCCAACCACTTTGTGCAAAACACACACTTATAAATATAATGTACAAATTGTATATACATATGGGCATGGCTGAGCCTTGAATGCCCTTGATCCTGTCACATTTTTCCTGGTGTATAGTTGGGATTATCATCTCACTTTTCGTAATGCTTTTAAAATAAGTCCTGCCGGAGTCCCTGCTTGCACTAAATATACAATCGTCTTATACATTATATGACTGTGATCATACCTAACTGTTATCTCTCTCTCTCTCTGTAGAGCTGCACATGTTGTTTCTGAGCTGGTTTCTTTCTATTACCCTCTCAGGGAGTTTTTCCCTGCCACCATTGCGAACAGCTTGCCCATCATGGACAAACTAATACTTATCATTTATACATATTTCCTCACACTTTTTTGAATTGTTTTCCATATTTTTTATTTTTTTGAGACAACGACCATTATTAAAACTTGCTATATAATTTTTAAAAAGCCAAATGTCATAAAGACTGTCCACCCCAGGGACAGTCAACTCGCTCCTGCTCCTCACTCACATTTCCCCAATGTTTTGTCAACACTTAATTTTGCCTATTGTATAAGCTGCCTACTACATCCAGTGAGGAACACTTGTGACACAGTCACTGTAAGACATACAAGTTGTCGATGACGCCAGCTACTTTTACAGTGTGGAACGCCTTGGACACGTGACAAGGCGTTCCTCACTGTAACAGTAAGGAACAGGAACTTGGAAGAACGCCTTGAACACGTGTCGAACCTACCTGTGCAAACTCTGACCAGCCGCCAAACAAACAGAATTTCTGTTGCAGCCAGTAGCTTAGTGGTTAGCACTGTTGCCTTGTATCTCCAGGGTCTGGGTTTGATTCCCACCTCTGGGCTGTGTGTAAATTAGGAGACTAAGTGGCTTTCCCAACTTGTCCATTGTGAATGAATGAGCATGTGTATGTGCCATGTGATGGTTTGGCACCCCGTCCATGGTGTACTCTGCCTCGTGATCTAAGTGGGATATGCTCCAGGCCCCCATTGGCCCTGTACCCAGGATACAGAATGACATATAGTTATAGATAAGAAGTACTTATTAATTTCTTAAAGGCAGAATTTCCACAGACAGACTTTTATTTTGAAAATTAATTCATCTTAATTTGCGGCTTCCGGTCATTGGGCCTCTGCGCCTAAGCTGAAAATTATTTGAGGTGTTATTTGTGTAAAAGCGAATATAGAATTAGATTTCGTGGAGGATCCCGTACGTTAACGCTTCAATGTTCAATTAATCAACTTAAACGTTGATTTAGTCTTTGAATTGCTTTAAATAACATATATATTTTTTTATATATCAGGTTGGTTAGTGTGTATGGGCGGACCGGAAGTAGCCGCAGTAGTGTTTCCGGTAGGGAAGCGGTCTGGAGTTTAACGATGACGGCGGCGGTGTTTTTTGGCTGTACTTTTATTGCCTTCAGTCCGGCTGTGGCCTTGTTCCTGCTCACTATCGCCCGGGATCCTCTTCGGGTCATTTTCCTAATCGCTGGGTGAGAACCTTGAATAATACTCCGCTGTGGATGTTAGCTAAGTGGCTAAATGGGTTAGCCAGCGCTGTTAGCCTGGTGCTGATGACGCTGTTTTTATGGAGGTGCGCGTGATGCTGATTTCCCAGCTAGATTTCCCATTTCCCTTCACTCAGTTCAGCTGTGAGCTTATTCGTTTATTAATCAGTCATTCAGTGTGCCATTTCACCAACCAGGTATTTGTTTATTAAGTAAGCTCAACTACCTTTAAAAATTGACAAATATATTGTCGCATCAATTGAAATGAAGTGACAGAAGTGCTAACTTTCAGTTCGATTCTTAAAAAAAAAGCCTGCCTAAAAAGACCTAGCCAAATAATCTGTGACAATACCCATAGGTTTTCTGAAGAGCAGTTTTGAAGCTCAGCTGTGTGGCCCATCTTGGCCGAATAAACCTAGTCAGTTGTTGTCATATAAAGTCATATTTATAATGGCTGCTGAAAATTATGGAGTAAAGAGCTTGGCCGCACCAAATCAGCACTACTTTGTAGTACACTCATGGAACACTATATGATGGCCCTTATCACAGCTGTGAAAATCAAAAGAATCTACGCATTCACATATTTTGATCCACAGTCATATGATAGAGAATGTGCTGTTGAAATAGCAAAATACCTGGTGTCTCAATATCAGTACCACTCTGTAGCACACTTATGGAATTATCAACCAAAGATCTTGTGAAATAAGTAACCCAAAATTTTAGCGCATGCACACAAAACCTCCATCATCCTCTTGCCAACATGCCTGAGGTGTTTGTCGGGGAGACACTGCTTTAAAAAGTAACAAATGAATAAAACAGCCTGTGACCATTTTTAGAAAAGAAGTCATGTGACTTCACTCAGTGTTTTATTTTGAGATTTTATTTAAACAGTGGACACACTGAATGTTGTTTTGATTTAAGTCCATGGACAGAAATATTCTTTAAGATGTGTAAGAAATGCATGGAAAGCAAATATATATATATACTGTACATATCTTTTTTTTTCTGGTGATACAAAAAATTATATGATCAGAAACATGATGCATTCCGAAGCGCGAGTTTTGTAATTTTTTGCAGCTTTATAATAAAACAGTACATTATTGTTTCTGAAAATTGTATATTACTTATGAAAGCATTTCATAGAGAGAGTGGAATTTCCTGAATGTGAAGGATGGATGAGGAGCCTTCTTTTGATTGTCTTTTCTGTTTGTACTGACACTGCTGTTTTTGGTGTTTTTTTTTTTGTTTGTTTGTTTGTTTGTTTTGTTTTTACTCTTTTCTCAGAGCATTTTTCTGGCTCGTGTCCTTGCTGCTGTCGTCATTGGTGTGGTTCGTCGCTGTACAGATCAGTAATAAAGACAGCGGTTCGCAGCAGAAAGGCCTGCTGGTGTTCGGAGTGCTGCTGTCTGTCTTGCTGCAGGAACTCTTCAGATTCGCCTACTACAAACTCTTAAAGTCCGACTAAACTTAAACTCTTATACACACTTTACTCGTCATTTAAAACAGGAGCAGTAGCGTGTTGTTTTTACTAACAGTTGTCTTGTGTGATTTACAGGAAAGCAAATGAAGGATTGCTGGCTCTCAGCCAAGAGGAGACGATGCCCATCTCTGTTCGACAGCTGGCTTACGGTATTACACCTGACTAAGCTTTCATTTGTTTAGTAAACATATGTAGTTATAGATCAGTCACTTGTTTTAAACTCACAGAGCTGTTCATGTAAGATGTGAAAATACACTACACTAATACACTACATAAGCATGTGCTGTTTAAGAGACTACAAATTCAGATAAATGTAATGATTTCTTTGTAGTTCATGGTTCAGGTCAAGCAGTTAACTTCTATTGAAGACGCTTGTGTATTTAAGAGCAGTAATGGTGTATATTTGAACTGGTACAGGACACGGCATAATCTCTGCTTAAAATACAGCCTATTCTATTAATTAATTTGTTTAATTCATATTTGTTTTAACACATGTTACATGTTCTAATCAGGATTGTTAACATAGAATACTGTGTAAAAGTCCTGAGCTAATGCTTATTTGATGTAAATTATATTAAAGAAATGGGAATAAATCTTTTACTGTGGCAGACTCCAAAGTGCCTAAAAAATACAATTTAAAAACTGGTTGTTTAAGTAACATTGAATAAAATCTAAATGAAAATCTATGAATGCTTAAATAGTATAAACCTACACAAAGTGCAATCAGGTACTACATGTATGAAGTTTTTAATAAAGAAAAATGCCTGCATTACTTTCCAGTGTTCAGGAAATTATGGCCAGTTTAATACTATTTACTATAGTACTAAACTACTAGTTTAGTTTGTACAGGTTTATCTAAGTTAAATTTATAATAAAATACGGGTTATCTAACGATGATCTAGTAATCAAATGAAGATAGATTAATACCTCAGTTTGACATAAAAGATGATTATGCTGCCTAAAATCACATTTGTTGAGGAACGCCTGTGACACTGGCCACAAACACCTGCCACGCAAACACTGGCAACGGGACAAACAGAATAATAATCTTTTCATAATATATATATATATATATATACACAGTGTATCGTAAAAGAATGTTAGCATACCACATGTAATGAGGAATCATACAGCTCTAACAGAAGGAATCAGTTGAACCGACTCATATGTCAGATTGAATCTTATTTGGTGAATGAACWTAGAATATACAAATGTATTGTTTTGGAGAATCAAAATATTTCATCAGGATGACGGTTCATCAGCACAAAAACAGAACAGTGGAAATTAGTTGATTTTAAGGAGTTAAAATTCCAATAACCCCAAAATTGTTTTGCCAAAATGCAATGTTTATAGCTATACAAATAAAATTTAATTAATAGATTACACGTCCAACAGCAGAAACATGCAACAACATGACAGATTGATAAAATGTTTAATTTATAGCTCAAATTTGTGTATTTTTTCAGTGTCTGGTCTAGGATTTGGATTGATGAGCGGAGCATTCTCAGTAGTTAATATCCTGTCCGACTCGGTGGGTCCGGGTACTGTGGGCATCCACGGAGATTCACAACATTACTTCATTTCCTCAGGTAGATAACTATGGTAGATCTTCTGTGTTTTTGTGTGTTATGTTAAATGTTATTCTATATGAACAATATCACGTCTTTTGCTTTTGTTTTCCTCTGCAGCCTTCATGACTCTTGCTATAATCTTGCTGCACATGTTTTGGGGTGTCGTCTTTTTCGACTCCTGTGAACGTCGGCGGTGGTGGTCACTCGGAGCAGTGGTGTGCAGTCACCTCTTGGTGTCGTGTTTAGTAAGAATAACACACAGACACACACAAACACAACCCTATATGTAAAGGTTTTATGGACATGCAGGATTTTTTATTTAGAGCAAATCAAAGATATGACACAAAACACAGCTTTATTAAAAAAAAAAAACTTGTGGCTTTGTAAAACATACTTTAAACAGTTTTAATTATTTAATGGAGGTATAATGATTTTTGATTTCTAAACTGAATGCAGTTGTGAGGCTGAGTATGTTATATGTGAAGAGCGTGCTTACAAATATTAACAAGCTGTCGCCTAATCAAAAAAAAAGACTGATACAAGAAGAGACAAAGAACAAGACTGGAAAGGACTTTAACAACAAAAATGCCCCAAAGTGCTAAACATAAATGATAAAATGATATAAAAAGACATAATTTAAATCACAGATTTAAAACTTTATCTTGAATTGATTTTTGATTTAATTAAAAATTGGTGGTGGAAATTAATTGTTCTTTGTCAAAGCACTCCATCTGTCAAGCTCTATTAACGTAAAATTAAAACCATTTTGATGAAATGGACAAAAACAAAGAGACATGAACTAAAACAGAGAGAAAGAGAGATTTTCCTGATGTATCTGCTATTTTTGTAATTCAGTATAATATAAGTGTAAAAGCTCAGAATTGTTCATGTTTATTTTCCCCCCCAGACGTTTGTGAACCCGAAGTACGAAGGC
This sequence comes from Clarias batrachus, assembly GCA_003987875.1. Taxonomy (NCBI): domain Eukaryota; kingdom Metazoa; phylum Chordata; class Actinopteri; order Siluriformes; family Clariidae; genus Clarias; species Clarias batrachus. The sequence goes on along the minus strand of QMIH01000458.1, from coordinate 359,383 downwards.
AGTCTGATCCCCACCTACATGGTTCTGTGTGTGATGGCCGGCTGGGCGTTCTCCTGTGCAGGCGGTTCTGTGAGGAACCTCAGGCTTTGTCTCACCTGTAAGGACAAAGACTTCCTCCTGGTCAATCACAGGCCAAGATAACGGATTCTCTGTCTCTGTAAAGACTGGAGCACTCTGAGTTCAGGGATTCTCAAACCCCAGACTCTTATTAGAACCATGATGTGGGCAGGGGAATTTTCCTTTGTGCGTATTCTGCACTTTTTTTTGTATCTTTTTCCTTTTCTGTCTCTGTACCTCACCTCTGTCTGTGTGAGACAGAAAGAGAGAGAATTGCAGAACAACTGGTTATTATTTTAAACAAACTTTACAGTCAGTTCCTGCTGGTTTTGTCTGTGTGTTTATTCTGTTCTTCGAGTGTTTCTTAACAAATCTAAGCCAGATTTACTGATGAATCTGTTCTTCTTTAATGATCAATTTAATTAGGCGGCACGGTGGCATAGCGCTTAGCACTGTGGCCTCACACCTTCAGGGTTGGGCTCGATTCCCGCCTCAGGTTTGTGCGTGCGTGTGTGTGGAGTTTGCATGTTCTCCCCATGCTTTGTGGGTTTCCTCTGGGTACTCTGTTTTCTTCCCATAGTCCGATACATGCACATTAGGCTAATTGGCGTTTTTAACTTTCCCATAGTGTGTGCCTGTGTGTCCTCTGAGGGATTGACAGGCTGTACAGGGTTTCCTGTGCCCTGAGTCCACTGGGATAGACACCAGGCCTTCTGCAACCCTGAGCAGGATATATAAAGACTGCTATAGCGAATGAGAGCGTGAGAGAGGAGTGTAATTAAGCAAGATTGTCAAACAAATGTTTGCTCTTATAAATGTCAATTGATAAATTGACAAATCAGTTGTAAAATTAGTTTTTTATTTTAATTATATAATTTAAAAAAAGAAGCAGACGTATGAATAAACTGTCACATAAACATAAAAGACTAAATACATTAGTCTCTTGAAATGTATCTTTTCCATCTAAAACAAGTCAGAGTTAATGTAAAGTTTGTGGAATAAATATGATTAAAGTTGAGTTATTCATTTGAGCTTCCTGCAGCTTGTGATCACTTTGTGTATGACTTTAAAAAGTGTAGACTAAAAGTCACAGACATTTATTTGTGTGCATTATAGTAATAAAAAATTTAAAACAAATAAAAAAAAAAACATTTCTATGCAAACAAAATAGCTTATTTATATTTAAAGCATATACATTTCTACATTGAGCAAATGGAAAAACATTAATATGGAGGCCTAAACTGCTCAATCATTTGCTTCTTGAATTTGTGCAATTTATTCTCAGAAATAAACAATCTTTAAGTATTTGTTTGGAAAAAATGCTGATGAATAAGTTTGGGGTCTGCCCCCTGCTGTAGACCACCGGAACTGTGCCCGCAGCAATAGATCGGAAGCAGCCATAGAGCCTAAAGGTCGGACAAATTCTCAGTCACAGCGTTAGATTACATCTGAGAGGAAGAGAGGCATTCGACAAGTGGTGATAACAGATGGTAACAGAACCGGGACATTTAACTATACAATGGAACCTCGGACTTACCCTGCTAACCATTTAGCAGGTTCTTTGCCCTATAAGGTACAGTATATACTGATACACTAAGCTGCTCTCTACTTCCTCTAAATATATTTAACATTCTGAGCAGAAAACATATTCCTGTCTTGTGTCTCACTAACTGTCAAACCTTACACCATCCAATATATCTTAGGTGTGAAGAACATTGCTGCTAACATTAACCTTACAACTGTCAAATGACTCTTTTTACACAGATGTTGCAGTGATATCTGGTAGAATGGTCTTTGCAGCACTTCCTCTCGCCAGAGCTTTGCGCATCTTCTTAAGACGTCTTCGTTCTTGTCGTGCTGCAGCTCGCCTTTCTTTGATGTCTTGAACATTTTCAGCATTACTTAATACATCTCATATAGTGAGCTGGGACATATGGCAACTTAAAGCAATATAAAGAATATGTTTTACTGTTACAATCTCTTTTCAGACAACCTCTTGTTACATGCTGTATCATGGAAATATCACATTTCAATTATGTATTAATCTGTAATTGTGCTATGTAGCCTATAGAAGCTTTCTTCAGCTGCACGTCCTGAAGTGCCCACAGAGTTCAGGAATCTGCCACTCTTTCACCAAATTGCCAAATTCACATGCTTTAATGACTGAAAGACTTGCACAGAATCTCCCAAAATGAATTTTGTTTGTCGTGGAGCTGCAATTCAATTGTTGGCATTTTGCTGATATACTTACACCTACAGTGGATGTTTCTAAGATAATTAATCACACAAGAATGATTGAAAAACATAGCAAGCTTTTCTTCATTGCGATCAGAGCAAGAAGTGTTAGTACGAAAAATAATTTTTGATTATTTTTAAAATAATTTAAAATCTTATCATTTTGATTCACACACATTGCATAAAAACTTACTTCTTTTTATTGTGTAAAGCTGCTTTGCGACAATTTCAATTGTTAAAAGCGCTATATAAATAAAATTGACTTGACTTGACTCACCTTCCCCTTCAGGCCGCATCACCTCATTTCAGTCCCCTCCCACCTGCTCCTTCATCTTTTCTGCCATTCTCCCATCGTGATCTGTTCCTCTCTGTGCGCTTCCTCAACCTCAAGCAGATATGTTTGTCATGTCCATTCTTTTCACTGGGAAGATATCTGTCAGTTTGCAAACCACACTGTGATCCACGTCACACACTCCTGATGATGTTGATTATTCCAGACAGAATTTCGCATGATGTATATTTCTTCAGGCCAGTTGCCTGAGTTTTGTGAAAGTCAGTTCCCAGKTTAGACATGAGCAGTCCTTTGAGTTCATGTGAAGTCTAAATTCCTTAGTGTCCCCAATGTATGTCCTCCAGCTTGTCTTGCATCTGACAGCTATTTGTTGACCTGCTCCGGTTCTCCAGCTCCATGGTCTGTGCACGAGGCTTTTTCTTTCCATCCGACCCCGCCAGTTCGACCATGAGCATTTTCCAGAGTTGAGCGGTTCTACGTCCTTCTGGGGCTCACTGCTGAGTCGATTGTCCAGCTTCTGTTCCTTCCGTTTCTCCAATATACGATGACACGTGAGGTCAGGACTGGTGTTTCTGTATGCGCTGTATGATGGGGTTGAGGGCAGTCAGGAGCAGTAGGTTGTGCTTGTGCTTCGAGGTGAGCAGCCATCCAGGTCAGGATCTGTCTAAACACACTGGAGAGATTATGAGATTTGACCTGTCCCTAAATGCATTGCTTTTCTGACCCTAACACATGCTTCACACATGCACATCTCAAAAGCAGCTCAGTTATTAATAATTTCACATTTCCCCTTTTTTTTTTCTTAATTTTCCCTGGAATTCCACATTTCTCCAACATAATTTAGATGATATTTTTACCACAGGAACTCCCCAAGATCTTTTGTTTTGTTTGCTGTTACCCATGATTTTTACTTGTCACATTTACGCGTGCCACTACATCACAGTGAACTCTCACAGTCCTCTTGACTGTTACCTGTGCACCTTGCACACTGACTTGCTTTACCTCCGGAGGTCTTTACACTGAGCGCGTCCGCTGCAGGGTCAGTTTTCATAAACTGACTAAACCAGTACCCACTCTCTCTTTTTGTGCACCTTGCACTTTTTGAGTACTCACGGGCCCCTTACCTGTGTGATAGATCCGAGTCTAAATCTATCTCTGTCACTGTGAGAAAGCGCACTTCTTACTTAAACTTAAAGAAAAACAATTTCCTTACCACACGATTTTAGTTCTCATTCCGTTGTTGAGGCGACAAGGTGAATCCCCGGTCCTCTCACGCTCGATAGCCAATTAAGCGTTCGAGATGAAGTGAGATGAAGCCTTCAAGGCGTCAGCGCTTACGCCTCCCCGGGATCCTCCAATGCCTTCCTCAAACACGGAACGTTGCCGACTACGCCAAGTATTGTAGTGGAAATTCTGTAAATATTATAAAGACAAGTAATTCATACACTGGGTACGAGCAAAGTCACAAAGGTTTTATTTTACACTTCTGCAGAAGCGATCTCTTTCTCTCAGATGTCCATTTTATACACAGACATCTCTGCTAACATAATCGTACATGAAGTTCCTACATTCAAACTCATCTCTTTATCTGTCCCAGACCAGATGTCCATACCTTATCATTTATTCAGGGATAATTACAATCAGGTTGTTTCCGTTTTATTCTCGGCCTTGTGTTTCTAAGCTTAGGCAAACGAGTTTAAAGCTTCTATAGTCTACATGGCACAATTACAGATTAATACATAATTAAAATGTGATATTTCCATTACATTGCAAAACAAGTTTTAATCAGCAAACATTTGTTTCCTTATTAAGCTAGACTTTAACAAGGTCTGCCTCTTACACGGCATACAGTTTTTCTTATTCTGGCAACACTTGAATGATCCATCATGAGAAACAAAATGCCTAAAAAATTACATCTCTGTGCGTTATAGATTTCTCCTATAATTCTACACAGTGCAAACAAAATCTCCGTAAAAAAACAATTGTTGTACAGGTTTCCAGGATTTTGCCTGCCATCCGCTATATACAATGCAATACAATACTACTATTAAGCAAATCCCCACAAGAATCCCCTTAATATATGCATTTAACCATGTTACATAAGCTGCTATCCAAATTCCCAATGTGTAACTTGTCACATAAAACAGGAGTACAACTTTCCCCCTTGTTTCAATTAACCGGTTCCATCCCTTACCGCCAATCAACAGGACTAGTAATTAACATAGTCGGAGTAGTCTCCTTCTTTAACCAAATGACTGAGATGGAAGTGGCTCATAAAAAGATTTGGTAGCCAGGATTTCTTTCTATTGATTTCAAAATCATCCAAATGATCCATACAGTGAGCTGAAGACCGACACTCACCCTTTGATTTGTCTCGGAGGCATTCTCCTCTGAAGTACCTAAGGTWCTCGATGTGTCATTTACCACGATGCTATCGTTGGTCTGATTCAAAGCCATCTTTACAGTTTCTAGATCCTGGCCACAATGCAATTCGAATCTCAGTTCTGCTTTGATATGTCTTCAATCTCTTGACACGTCTCTGAGAGCATGTCTTTATAGGTGTTCTGCAAACACTCTCGAGTTCATGTCCCTCTTCTGACCTTCTCTGCTCCCGCCGTGTCCTTCTAATGGCCTCACAAGTTAGCAGGCTCCAAGTGACAAGCATGCATCTGCAAACTTGCAAGCCTCTACAAAGACATACTAATTTGACTACTATCACTAAGACTACAATTGATACTATGGCTATCAAAAACATCCACAACCTTTTAGCGATTCCTTTAGATGCCGATTTACACCATTCCCATGCTCGTTGGGAACCCTTACTCACAACGTTCCAACCATCAGTTGCTACTTTTTTAACTTTACCAAAACCTTGTGTAAAACCATCTCCCACACCCACGAATGTTTTCCTCAAATTTATCTCCCGTCTATGAGCCCATCTAGGATTATCTACATAACCTATGTCCAAATGCATGTTGTGTACCCATGCCCAATTTGCACCAATTGATGAGGGTTCAATTAACGTGGTAACCTGGGTAGTTAGGTTTGGAATCAAGGTTTGAGTCTGACACAAATTCACTAATTGTTTTTGGAACAACCGGTATAATACTGGCCTACCAGGTTGATTAGACGCTACTCCTCTGCTGGAGTACAGCAATCCACACTTATTAAATCCATAATCCACCCATGCCTCCCACTCATACTTGTTAAGATCTACCGAGCAGGTATGCAAGGGCACAGGAGTGGGTGTCCCCTTTGTAGGGATCCCATTTCCTGTATCTACGACTAACTGACGTTCCCTCCATCCTCAGGAACACTGAGGTGTTTCTGGAAACCAATAGAGACATCCATCCCTATCATTTTTAACATACTCACCCCTTCTGGTGTGATATATCTGTGTTAGACTTACTCTGAACTTCCGAGGGTGATAGTTTTGCCATCTATACCCATTAAACACCATACCTACAGAATATACTATGGTGTCATTTATTCACTCATCATTATTACTCATAGTTTTAACTATTGGCCATTGAAGAGTATGCAGTGCTAATAGCATTCTCATGTTTTGATCAGGCACTATAGCTATATAATTTAAAATAGTCCAATTTCTAGCCTCTAACTCTTGTAAGCCTGGTGGGTTATAAATATTCCTAGGTCTATTCACCCTTCGTGATATACCTGTTAAGAAATGGGGATGAATTCCCATCTTGGATTCACTATATCACTGAGTGATATTTCTTTCTTTATCTGTAAGACCACATGTAACCCTGTTTTGTGCCTGTAATGTTTTATCCGCGCATTTCATGTGTATAAACCAATTATTCTGAGATACTATTTTAGAAATGTGGTGCATACTTACCTCGAAGTCTGTGCGATTCCACACCTGGGATGCTTCAACTGTACAAACCCAGGATTCATTTAATTGCTCAGAATGAGCCTGTGCACAATGGGCCAAATTTTCTCGTATCTGCCCTTTACTTTCAGTAAAGTAAAGTGTGCAATTTGGATTAACACACTTAGGATATTGAAAACTTCCTTGAAAACAGGTTATCCATTGTAAATATTCATAAGGAATATAGGGCTTGCTAAACCCTGACCAAATTACCATGATCCTTGAATTATTGTAGCCTAATGGATTAGTATAACTACAACGATTAGTGCATCATCCTTTATTCTGGGGTTCTATGTGCTTCTGTAGTGCCAAGGGTTGAGGAGGGCCTTCTAATTTCCTAACCAATTTGGGACCTTCCTGTATATACACCTTGGTCTTAATTGTCATTCTCTGTCCACAATAATTACTTGGTTCTCTTACTGTTTTACCCAGATAGATGCCCAACCAGTAGAAAGCATTCTTAACAAACAGACTACTCTGTGGGTCCGAGACATTCCAATTATGTCTAATCACCTTAATGTGTGTCTCATTTACTTGATTTATTCTAACAACTCGACTGCTAGTCACATTGTCATCAGATATATTGTACAATTTCATGAACTGCATCGCCGATTTATTGTTGGCTTTCAGCCCAGCTTTGTGGTTAAAGCAGCCTCTCCATATGCTCAAGTTCACGGTTTCTAAGACATGACTCTGCAAGGAAAGCAGAACCTCGCTCTCATTTCGAAAGTAGCTGTGGTTTCCATCCATCAGCTTGAGGCGGCCTGGGCAAACAATGGGCTGTATCTCATTGATACTGGAAACCAGTGATATACTTGTGACTCAGTCTTAATATCCAAACCTATGCGAAGCAGAATAATTACTGCCGCTTGGACGGCTATTAAGCTCGCCCCTATCTTTATTATGTTCATTTTTCTGTGTGTGATACTTCACTGTTTCTGACGGCCTTCCAAAATCTCTTGCCGCTTCTCTTGATCCATCCATCTCCTACAATCCTTTCTCCAGCTCAATTTCCTCTTTTGAGGCTCTGCAWCATAAAAACAGAACATGTCGCATATCTACATATCGGCCTTTGCGGCCTCTAAACACTTTTATACGCTGCTTTACCAATCTTTCCTCCCCACTTTCTCCTCCTCTTGTAGTGGGGGCAACTAATAGCTCTAATCTCGCAGCTTACCCCTTCAATAGCTATGAAAGTTCCTATCGTGCTTTGAGTCAGGTTTTTCATAACTTTGCCCTCTACAGGAAGTACTCTAGACTCCCATTCCTTTCTCAGCTCACCATCTTCCCCCTCTTGGGAGGATTGGAGTACGACCACATCTACTTTTTTAGAGTGGGTGACCATTTCCTGACTGACGGCCTCAACCGTCAACTCAGTCTCATGGACATATATGTCCCTTCCAGTCCCTCTGTCTTCCAGTGGGACTTCCAGGTCGGTGTCCCATGGACCATCATTTTCATCGCCCCGGTAATGCTTCTGCACCTGTTTAGGTGGGTCCTGATCCTCTCTCCTCAAACCAAGGTTCTTAAATGCCGTCATGACTGCACCACCCATACTATTGTTCTTTCTGGAATGCGTAAAGCCTCCACTCGACTTCCTACCTCTGTTTCGGTTCTCTATGACTTTCTGCCTTTGCTCAGGAGACATCTCCTCCCATCTATTTTGGCTAACATATGTGTCTTTTGAACCACCTTTTTGATGAAAGTATTTATGCTCTGACTTAGCCTTTCTTCTTCTAAAATCCTGTGTACCTTTCTCCTTTGATCCTCTGTCTTTGGAGGTGTCTTTCTTTCTTCCTCTACCCCTTTTTCTATCTGGCTGCTCTTTCTCTTTAAGCAGACGGGTCTTCCTGTCATACTTTACTGCCCATTCAACCAACTTTTCTTCTGTTGTTTCAGCACCCATCATCATAACATCATTTAGCCCAGGRAGAAGCTGCAGCCCACAATAGTCCTGCAACCTTCTAACCATTTCCCTGGGAGACTTAATTTGTTCCATTTCAACACACAAAGTAGGCCACATACCCACTGTCTCAACCGAAGCTTTGAATTCTGCACGTTCCTCTCTCCTGTCCTCTTGCAGGTGAGTTTTCTGATATTGTTCCAAGACTTTAATAGGAACCTTATTTGTAAAGCTCTTCACAACTTGTTGTATAACAGCTTCACTAGCCCCCATTCTCTTACCTTGATCTAACACACAAAGCGCCTTCTCTAGAGGCCCGTGTTTCGCATCATGTTTAATACTATTTAAAGCCTGGAATGCATGAATATCAATCAAATCCCAGTTAGTATCTCTTTCACGACTGCTTTTACRCCACTTACTTTTTTCCTTCGTAGTAGGGGTTAAACGGAATGCTTTCAGAATTGAAGCTGGATTATCAGGGTCCTCCTTATCAGACGAATCTTCTGTATTACTACTCGTAACAGGACGAGACCCTCTACGAGGAGGTCTTCGCTCGTCCTCGTGGGTAGAATCATCTCCGCTATCATCAGGATCTCTAGAAGGATCCAATGTGCGAACAGTTTTAATTTTAGGGGTTTCCCAATTTTTAGCGAGTGTTTCATTAGTGAAACTCACTCGGGACGTCCTTACATTTGATTGGGATTTCGCTGTCTGGTCTAATAATTTGGAAACCGACAGCTTTTGTGTAGGTACTGTGTCAGAGTCATAAAATGTATTTCTAATCCTTTTTACTGGATCTGGTATATGATCACCATAGGTAATGCTTTCTATATAGCGAGCAGCGAGGTATTGACCTGCGGCTGCCTTCATCATTATTTGCTGATGTTTAGCCGGACGTGCAAGATCTGTTCGACCCATGACTTCATCAACTGTTTCACTTCCAGCTATTTGAACGATACCTTCCAGATCTATATCTGGATAAAGAGGCTGTTTTAACAAATCCTCTGCACTTTCTCGGAAGTGTCCCGCCTGGGAACTCCGAATTCTATGTGGACCCACTGAACTAATTGGGAACTCATTTTTATATATTCCAGATGGGTCTTTTATTTCTGTTCGATTATCTTTCTCTCTCTTATTATAGGGCATTGGATTCATAGGTAGAGGTAGTCTATCTTCAGACAAAATCTCATAACTGGGACACAAGTGTTCCTCATATTCCCTTCCCAGACTATATGGGTGATCGAGACCTCCATATCCACCTTCTTCTAATCCACTCTGTTCTGGAGTGTTTTTTCCACTCTTCCCAGACAGCACTGGGACATCAGCATCACGCGTTTCAGCATTTCCAACAAGACTATTGCAAAACGTACTCTTAGGCAACTCAACACCTTCAGGCGTGAAAAACTTCACCTCTTTCCACGCTACTGGAATGTCACTCGGGACGGGTATGTCGTTAAGAAACACCTTAAACTTAGTACCTGGTGTATACTGATTAACCAACATGGTTAAGARTAACCTATCTTTCACCAGGACYGTGACATAYTCATTTTCTCCAACAGACTGGAATACACCTTTTCCTATGACCCAGAAACATTGCATGCTCTCACACATTGCATGTGGTGATTGAAAGGCATGGACCACTATCYGTCCGTCCTTGCCTGCTTGTCCAGCCATCCTGGCTGTCATACACTAGGCCCTGTCTTCTCTAAGGCTCCCTCTCTGTGTATACTACCCACTAATCTAGTAGGTCTCCTAGTTTCCGGTTTCCTTTGTCCATACTCTAAGATACTTACTGTTCTGTGCCCGTCAAGTAGACCTGAAACTTCTCTTGAAAACTAGCTTGTCAATGGAATGGTACTTTGCTTAGCAACTTCTACTTTTTACCAACAAATAACAAAGGACTTTAACACCAATTCAGTACCCAGCACAAAGAACAGCATAAACAACACAGCATCAAACAGCATAAATTCTTATGAATCTCTATGGGTATTTAATTATTTTGCCCGCATCCTAGACCATATCGTGTTGCGTTTGATAAACATTCCCTGGAAACACACTAAAACAGGAAAATATCTATCTGCAAAGGACGAACCATTACCGGTGTCAAATTCTGTAAAGGTCAGCGCAAGACTCACCTTAGAAAGGGTCCTTGGCAGTGTAGTCCCCGGGACCGTCTGTTCCCAAACTCAAAAAACTCACAGCTGCTGCAACGTACTACAACACAATGGGAGGCAGTCCTTTTATTATTTTATATTGCAAGTAATTACAACTTGGGTAAAGAAAAGCAACATATATGGTAAATAAGTAGGACTAAGCAAAGGGTTCAAAGGGAAATAAAAGAACACAAAGTCTTGTGAACTTAAACTAACAATGCATGGTAACACCGCCTAAGAACATTATCGAAGTACAGCAGAACTCTTTTATACCCTGATCCTGTGACTCATGTTCTATCAGCCTTACCCTACTAACCATTTAGCAGGTTCTTTGCCTTATAAGGTACAGTATATACTGATACACTAAGCTGCTCTCTACTTCCTCTAAATATATTTAACATACTGAGCAGAAAACATATTCCTGTCTTGGGTCTCACTAACTGTCAAACCTTACACCATCCAATATATCTTAGGTGTGAAGAACATTGCTGCTAACATTAACCTTACAACTGTCAAATGACTCTTTTTACACAGATGTTTGCAGTGATATCTGGTAGAATGGTCTTTGCAGCACTTCCTCTCGCCAGAGCTTTGCGCATCTTCTTAAGACGTCTTTGTTCTAGTCTTGCTGCAGCTCGCCTTACTTTAATGTCTTTAGCATTTTCAGCTTTAATTATTACATCTCCTATAATGAGCTGGGACATATGACAATTTAAAACATTTGCACGTTCCATAACAACATTCATACAAACTTAAATAATTCTTTTGATTGTGTAAAGCTGCTTTGCGATGATGATAATTGTTAAAAACGCTATACAAATAAAATTGAATTGAGTTTTTTTTCTTCTTCTTCTTTTCTATTTTTAGAGACAGTTAATCACGTTGGTTATGAGCCATTTTATTTGCGCTTTTTGTAGCTTGTGATCACTTTGTGTATAACATTTATGTAAAGAAAGTGCAGCTTAAAAGCTTATGCAGTACTTATACTAATACTTTATATACAATAAGATATATTCCCATTCAAGCTAAATTGCATATGCTTAAAAGCATATAAACTACTAAACTGAGCACATGAAACATACAAAACACAGCTCCAAGCTGCTCAATCATTTGATTTTATTCATTCTCATAATAATTAACTTATGATATGATTATACTGTAAATAATAATATAAAAACAGACTCAGGCCCTGGGGAAAGATATACTGACGGAATCGATGTTTCACGTGGGTGTGTGCGTTTGTGACATCATCATTTGACTTTACAGAAGGCCTCTATTAGTAAAGTGGAAACAGCAGTCTGTTAGAACAGGGGTCACTTGGGAAGATGGTGGAGAGTGACCTATAGGTGGCGGTAGTGTAACTTGCTAGATGTTACAACTTACTAGATACCGCCTTAAAACAAGAATCAAGAAACGAATCAGTTTCAGACTGACGCTTGCCTGACTAAAAGTGTTTTAGCCGATGAGACGATTTTGAGTTTTTTGAACCTTCGATCAGAAAATGGATAAATATATTCGTGTAGTTCGTTCTAATGTGCCGAAAACTCAACTGTGCCCCCTGCTGTACGCCAACGGAACTGTGGCCGCAGCCACCGGGTTTTATTTTTGGGTCAAACGAGGTGGCGGATCGAAAACGACCGCGGGGCCTAAAGGTARGGGAATTTCTCAGGTGTGACAATGAATCGTCTTTTCATATTCAGTTAAGAGGCAAATTTATTTTTAATGTTTATTTTTCATTTACGAATCCAAACCGACGGAACAAACAACGAGCTTTTTTTCGCTTCTTCTTTTTTTTTGATTCGGTGATGCAGATCCTTAAATATACAATGCCTTAGTGATATCAGTCAGGAATGTAAACCTTATCATGTGTTTTATTCAGTAAAATCTCAAAAACTCAACTGTTTACAGGCCAGCCTTACCACAGCCAATACGGAAGGCACATGTCAATACACCATCTATTTATTTTCATTATTTACAAGTTTTATTAAACCTTTATTGCAATATAGAAAATCTATATAGAGAAATAAATGGCCTGGTACAACAAACTGTTTTAAAATAGATTCAGTCATGATGTAAACCAACAGTCAGTGCATCTGAGGTGCAATGGGTAACACTGGCAGCATATAGCCAGTGCAGTGCCAAATGTAAAAGCGTAAATATAAACCCATTTAACCTGTACACCCATCAATTCTCTAAATATTGGTGTGTTTCTTTATTGTAAAATTACTTATTTGTAGAATGTAAAGTTGTGTCCACTTTCAAATATTTCTTCCGTCCTCCATAAGCTAAGAGGCTTTAGTCAGATTTTGCGCTGCTCTCACTTGCACATACTGATGGGTGAAAGCTCTGTGTCATTATGGTCATTATGTTCACATCCAGTTATGATTTAGGTTCATTTTATAAACATTCTCAGAGTGATTTTTGGTATTTAGACCCAGTGTGTAACCAGGCCACAGAAGCAGCTCTGGTCCAACCTGAAGAAGTTCCTCAGGACCAGGTCAGGGTACGTTTGTTCTGCTTATCTTTTATCCTGTAGTGCAAAATTACAGTCTCATTTGCAGTAAGCGTTCTGTAACCGTTACAGGTCTTTGTGAAGTGTATTAGCTCAGGTGTGTACCACACTTTTTCTTTTTTTAAATGACATGGTGTGATTTTTGAAAGAAAGAAAAAGAGAGAGTGAGAAAGAAGAAAATAAGAGAGGGGGTTGAGGGGTTGTGGTTATAACATGAACAGGAATGAACTTGTCCCACAGACATTTCACAAGATTAAGTCTATATTCTTCTTCTTTCGACTGTTCCCGTAAGGAGTCGCCACAGTGGACCATTTGTCTCCATCTAACTCTGACTCCCACATCTTCCATTGTCACTCCAACCTCCTGCATGTCCTCCCTCACCAATCCATAAATCTCTTCTTGGGCCTTCCTCTTCTCCTCCTGCCTGGAGCTCCAACTCTAACATTCTCCTCCTGATATACCCCCTCATCCCTCCTCTGCACATATCCAAACCATCTTTATCTGGCCTCTCTAACCTTGTCTCCGAGCCGTCCTACCTGCACTGACCTCGTACGTACTGTAACCTGTTCATTCTTGTCACTCATAAAATGAATCGTAGCATCTTCAGCTCTTCCACCTCCAGCTCAGCTTCCTTTCTTTCCTTTCTTCTCCTTTCTCTCCAAACCGTCCTGTAAACTTTCAGGGCTGTTATATGAATATAATACATGAATACTCAGCTGTGTGTCTATCAATATCACGTGTCAGCATGTAGTGTGGGCTACTGTATATGGCTCTTGATGTAGGTCAGCAACTTGATACTAAACATGATTTCAGGATGCTGTAACTGAGACTAAAGAGAAGATCCAGAAGCTTGTAGTGTTCAATAGTCAGCTGAAGGACAGAGTGAGGGAGCTGGAGGAACTGCTGAGTGCAGCACGCAGAGATGGTGACCTGAAGAGCAAGGTAAGTGAGATAAGGATCTGACTAAAAAGTACTCTTCCAAATAAGATGAGGTATGTGTGATGGGAACGAGAGCAATAATGTTTGCTCATGATACTGTCAAGAAACCATTTTGATTGAGAAGTGCATTATATCATGAGCTCTTGCTGATGGTATAATTTAGAATGACATGGGGCAATAATCACACACACACGTATGCAGACACACACTTCCACCATACCCACATACCATGCCATATTTCCTCTCAATTATCACACATTGGTTAGCAGAGAAGCCCAAGCTTCTTAACTGGGATATGCAAAAAAAAAATCTCTATGCTGTAAGGTACATGTAACAAATGAATTAATCTTAATTTTACAGCACGACTTGTGCACCCACAGTAATGTGCCAGTAAGGGGCAGCCATGACATATCAAATCTAGTTCGTGATTCAACTGTGTCGTCAGTTGTAAAAATAAACAGTGAGACAAATTCTGACACAGGTTTAATTATATAACAGGATATGCAAATCCCTAAAAAAATACAGTAAATAAATGAAAGTGTCCCACTGCAGAACATTTAAGCAATTATTTTGCCCTATTTGTGTGTTTTAGGAGTGTGAACGAGAGCGAGATTCTCACAGCCTCCTCCAGGCAGAGATGGAAAAGATGAAGTCCAGCCTGATGTATGAGATGGAAAAACTGGAAAAAAGAGAGGACCTCATGTGGAACCTGCTCTCTGATGCTTACATGATGCATGAAGGACTAAAGAAGGTAAGCAGACCCCGCACACACACACTAAGCAGTTTCTTTTAGTATAAATGGTTTGACGAGGATTTTTCACGTTTCTACTGCATGATATAGCCATGTCAAAAATTGTATGTTCAAAGTACTATTTACTAAATAAAGGTGGCATATTGCAAACGTGAACATTAAGCATAATGTGTGAATTTCTTTCAAACCATGCATATACTTTAGGAGTGTGAGCGAGAGCAGGTGGCTCGAATCATCCTGCAGTCGGAGCTCAACGAGAAGACGGAGAAGTTAAAACATTGTGAAGAGTTACTAGTGGTAAGGTTTTCTTCTCACTAAGTCTTTTCACCACAGCTACTGTCACCCTGACATCGTTGTCATTAAATATTTTTAATTTAATTAAAGACTGTCCAGATACCTCATCACCTCTTTCTTACCTGATGCCCTGATCATCTTATAGGTCGTATACCATCCAAAACTATGTGAAAATCCTAGTTGTAAACTACAGTTCAATATTTAGAGTATATTAGATCAGATTAGATTAGATTCAACTTTGTTATATACAGAATAAATACGGGTGGAATACACATTAGTGCATTGATAAGCAATAATTATGGATGGTGGAAAGATGAATAGTCGATGAGGCAGTCCAATATAGACTGAAAGTGACCATGCAGCAGTGTATTGGTTAACATGGCATGATTAGCTGTTCAGTGCAGTAACAGGTCTGTTTTTGCGGGCGCTGAGGCACCTGTAGTAGCTGTCTGATGGGAGAAAGGTGAATAGTCCATGATTGGGGGAGAGAGGAATCTTTGATAATGCATCTTGGTCTTTGCAGACATCTCTTCTTGTAAATGACCTTCATGGTGGGTAGCTGAATACCAGCCAGCTTTGGGCAGTTTTCACCACCTCTGATCTCCTTACAGTTAGAATCCATGCAGTTTCTGTACCACACTGAGATACAGGTTGTGAGGTTGGTACAGTGCTCAGTGCTCAAACGTACAGTGATAAACCTTCTCCAGTATCATGGAGCACAGGTGGGGCTTTTTAAGTGTCCTCAGAAAATACAGTGAAAATACAGGTTTGTGGCAGGGTGGTACAGTGCTGATTATGGTGAGGTTTTGCAGGTGTCAATCAGTGAATCTGGGGAAAAGGAGACCATAAATATAAAAAAAAACTTTTCTTTTTTTTTTTTTTAACTCTAAAAAATATTAGGGCGATAATTAAAGTATACACAATCTTCCAAGAAGCACTACACCACCGCAGAGGACGACATTGAAATATTACTATAAACAAACCAAACAATGGCAGGAACAAACAGTGATGTAAGAGACCAGGATACAACCAGTATTACAAAAACATGCAAGAGAAAAATCTCTGTGAAAACCAAGCGCTTACATTATGGTCCTCATCAAAAGACCTTTAACTTAAAAGTCCCAAAACACAGAGTGCAAAGGGTCACACCCACAGTAGTGCATCACTAGGGGGCAACCCTGACGTATATCAAATCTAGATAGTGGTTCACTCCGTCTGTTCACCTGAAATGAAAGTCACTTGGTTCTACAAAAGTCCATAATAATCCACTTAAATATTCTCAAGTACTGTGACGTTTTCCCTTTGCTACGATATTGAGTTTAGATTTGTTTACTTGGCAATTGATTAAATAGGAGATCCAGAGGCCTACTTGTCTTTCAGACTACCATGCTGCAAACCGTGGCTTTGCTTACTGCTTATCCTGTGGTTGATTTTAAAATTTATACGGTGTATGAAAAACTGTACAGTTTTTGCTACGTTTTCTGACTACGCTCTGATTTCCCCCTTTTAACGTTGATTGATATTTTATATATTTGATTTATTTTGTGTATAAACATTTGCTTGTTTTTACAGCATTTTGGATTTTCTCTTCTTTGTTTTAGTTGCTTTGATTTGTAAATACATCTTGTATATATTTGTATATAATTATATATAATAAGGGAATAATTTTTTAGTATTTTGGCCATGTCGTCTTCTTGAGCTCTCTGCCACCTTTTGGGTATTCGCTTATTCACCTTTTGTAAATAAACACTAAGCAAACTCATTACCAGTGTCACCCCCTATTTATTTATTTTTCACAATTTTCTCTTCTATTTCCTCTTACGGGCTGATCTAGACCAGAGCGTAACACCTTCATTGTGCATTGTGCATTATGCATTATTCCATTTGCATCTTGAGCATAATTTTCCTGTGTCTTTCATACCACTGTACCAAGATAAACCAGCTAAACCTTATTACCAGCTTTTCTGGCTGATGTTTAATTGTGGAACGTAATGAGGAAAGCCATGATATGATTCCTTAATGTGTCTTCTGTTTATCAGAGATGAAAAAATGAGGCAAATTGTAATGCAGGTTTAATTATATCACAGGACATACACTTTTTTACATATACATTTGAAATATGTGTGCCACATACCAGAAATTAATATTATACTTTTTTGAATGTGTTTTAGGAGTGTGCGCGAGAGCGGGAGTCTCACAGCCTCCTCCAGGCAGAGATGGATGAGATGAAGTCAAATCTGATGAATGAGGTGGAAAAACTGGAAAAAAGAGGGGAACTCATGTGGAACCTACTCTCTGATGTGTACATGGTGCGTAAAGTGCTAGAGAAGGTAAGCAGATTCCCTCCACACACGCACAAATGAAGCAGTTTCTTTAAGTATTAGTGGTCAGATATGAAGTTTCTACTGCATGATATAGTCAAGACAAAAATGCATGTTAAAATGTTGAAATTATTCATTATTGATTAGAAGTGGTTTACTGCAAATGTGAACATTAAGCATAAGTCGTGAATGTCTTTTAAACCATGCATATACTTTAGGAGTGTGAGCAGGGGCGGGAGGCTCGAAGCATCCTGCAGTCCGAGCTCAACGAGAAGACGGAGAAGTTAAAACATTGTGAAAAGTTACTAATGGTAAGCCTTTCTTCTCACTAAGTCATGACTGCTTAATGGTATGCATTTACGCTTTATGGTACTCAAGATGTTGCTGGTGAGGCACTGTAGGCTAGTATCGGGATTGTTTTCTTGGTTTCTTCTTTTTATCGTTTCACCACAGCTACTATCAAAATTTTTATGTATTCTTTCTTTATTTTTTTTATATAATTTCTTTACTATCCACTCACTTAATTATATTTTTAACACTGAATCCATGCCGGCTAAGTGCAAGGAACAAAGGACGTGACCCAAACTGGTTGTTTAATGTGAGCATTGTACTGTACCTCTGGCATGCTCCTGCACAACCTACTCTAGCTGGAGCTCCTCGACCATCTAAAGTTTCCCTTTCAACCTTTCTCATGAATTTACCTCGGTCTAAGTCAGTGCTGTTTACATTCCAGCTCAGGCAACAGTGACACTACCTTATGAGATTAAAAAACCATTTGCAAGAATCTGTATAAACGATAAAAGACACACATTTAGTTTTTAAGCTAAATAAGTCATTTATAGCTTTTAAGAAATTAGACCTTGCTGCCATCTTTCTCATGCCTAGATGCAAACAAAGTCTGAAGCAGGAAGCTTAGGCTCAGAGGGAGATCACGCACAAACCAATCAGTCACCAATAGGGATGCTCCGATCAGGGTTTTTGGGGCCGGTCACCGATCCCCAATCACAGAAATCAGAATCAACTGAAACTGATCGCTGATCACAGGTGTGTGAGTTATTGGCATCTTAAGGTGTTCTATTTATTGTGTAGGTTAGGATTGCTTGCTTGCTTGTTTGTTTGTTTATTACTATCCTAAACAGCAGGGCACAAATATAATTAGGATCCGAGAAAGTATCATAAATGTAAAAGTTTTATTCATTGGAATATAAGCAGCATATTTCATTCTCTTATTATTTCATAAACTGAAACCAGTAAAAAAGTCTGTTTGACTAAAGAAATGTGACTGTCCTCGTATACTCACTCGTTATAACGTGCAGCAGGAACGAGGCTGTGTTAGTGAGTGACAAATCGAAACTCATTCATTGCACTGAATGTTTATAAGTAAACACACTCACATCAGTCACTTTGTATTTGGCGAGCTAATCACGGCTAGTCATTAGTAAGTAGCGAAGGCATTTCATTACGCTCTTGTTAGTCTTTTCGCTGCTCCCGTTAAGGAGTCGTCACAGTGGATCATCTGATGTGCACACACAACTTCCTGATGCAGCCCATCCATTTTATCCAGGCGTGAGACTGGCACTGCACTGGGGTTTGGGCATGTGGTAGGAATTGAACCTAGCCCTTCCTTATAAATATCAGAATTTCAGCATTTTAATGGACAGATTGTATGTGTTCTTGTTTACTGATTTTGTAGACATTCTGGCCTTTTTTTCCCATTTTTGGCTAATCTCAAAACTAAGCAATCAGTTTTTTTTAAGTATGTATATGTAGAAGTAAATAAAGCTAATAAGCCATACTTGATGTTTTTCAGGACTCCCTGGCTAAATCAGAGAAGAAACTCCAGATGTCTGTAGAGACCGTCGCTCAACTGGATGCCGAGAACTCTGAGCTGGAAGACCTGGTGATGTCACTGAGAGAAGCAATTGAGCACATGCAGAAGCAACTCAGTGAGTCTTACAGAGAGCATGACAAGCTGATGAACGTAAGCAGAACAAAACCTTTCTGTAAAATTTTTTTATTGAAATATAAGATGTGGGAAATATTCATGTTTCTGTTGAATGATCAGGTTCGTTTAAGCTAAATGAAAATTATATTTTCAGGTTGATCTTTTTTAATTTACTGATTAGATCTGGCTCACACATAGATGTGTGTGTTTCAGGGGTGTAAGTCAGAGCAGGAGGCTCACAGCATGCTTGAGTCCGAGCTCAACAAAACTCGTCTTTAAATCCCTTCTGCTCTATGCGCCTCAAGAGTTGGCCATCGACAGTTAGTGTAAATAACAGGGCTGAAAGTAGTTATAAATTCTTACCAGTACTATGTAGGCAAAAAAAGGGAGGAGAATAAGCCATGGAGGTGATCTACAGTCCTGTACATCTCATAAGTTTCTCTTTAGATTTTGACTTATTAAATTTTAGAGTATCAGCTCAGTTAACTTCCGCGTTCCAGGGTTAAATCACAAATAGCGCTAAATGCAAAGCTAGTGCACTATGCTGTACATAAAGTCTACATGGTTGTATTTGTTTTATGTATAGCATTTAAATGTGTTTTAGGAGCGAGAGCGTGAGGCTCACAGCATCCTCCAGGCAGAGAAGGACATGATGAAGACTCACAACAAAGAATTACTGAAGGCAAACTTTCTTCTCATGACACTACGACTGCTTGTTGTTAAATGTGTGTGTGTGTGTGTGTGTTTATGTATTTCTTGTTTACTCAAGCCTTTTTTTCCCAAATTTATTTTAGACAATTTTCATGAGTAATGAGACAGTTTTTTTTAAAGTATATTAATGTGTGTAGAAGTAAATAAGCCTTAATCGTTGTATTTCAGGTCTCCCTGGCTGAATTGGAGGAGAAACATCTGAAGGCTGTGGAGAACATCACTCAGCTGGAGATCAAGAAGCCTCTCCTGATCGACCAGGATGAACTCTGCGAGAACCAGAAAAAAGCTGACAACCTAACGAATGTAAGCAGAAGAAAATCATGCATTAAACAGTTATATAGCCAAAGTAAAAATTCTTATTTCAATTAACTTCTTTTATTTTATTTTATATAAAATAAAAAAAGTTAATTAAAATAATAGTTTTTACTTTGAGACAGTTTTCTAAAGTAAATATTAAATATTTATTTTATATATATAAAATTTTAAAAAATTTGGTCATAATTTGATCATTGCAAATATGAAGATTAAACATAAGAGATGAATTTCTTCACCATGTGTTTGTTTTAGGAGTGTGAGCGAGAGCGGGAGTTTCACAGCATCCTGCAGTCTGAGCTCAACCAGGCGAAGGATGACTTCAAATATTTTGAGAAAAATGTGATGGTGAGCTTTTATTTTCACAAATTCATGATTGCTTCATTCATATATATATATATATATATATATATATATGTCAGTCAGTCAGGTTTTTTGTTAATTGCATGACTCTGTGTAGAAGTAAATAAATCCAATAAGCCTTAATCGTTGTATTTCAGGTCTCCCTGGCTGGGAGGAGGAGAAACATCAGAAGGCGGTGGAGAACATCACTCAGCTGGAGACTGAGAAGTCTGACCTGACACACCAGGTCAGGGAACTAAAGCAGAACAAAACCCTTACTGTTAATATACCAGTACCGCCTCACATTTATAAACATTTATTTGTTATTCATATCCGTATAATTTTTTTTCTATAAGGAAATAAACTGCCTTGCACTTTGTTGTTTTATACTCCATGTTTATAATCACACTGTTTCTGCCACTAAGCTTCTGATATATTCTTGCACTATATTTCCGTATTTTTTTCTTTGTAAATTTTACTGTAGCGTAATTTTGTAAACTTTTATTTTTATTGTAACAGTTTTTTTGTGTAAGATTTATTAAGCGTTTCACTGCACATCATTCTGTGTATGCTTTTATATTTGACAAACCAATTTTTTTTTGTGTTTTAGGAGTGTTTAGAGTTTCCTCTAGGCAGAGAATGTCAGAATAAAGACTCTGACAAACAACGAAAAGTTACAGAAGGTAAACTTTCTTATGACACTATGACTGCTTTTGTTAACTCTTTGTGTGTGTGCGTGCGTGTGTGTGCGTGCGTGCGTGCGTGCGTGTGTGTGTATATATGCATGCGTGTTTGTGTAAATGTGTTTACTCACATTTCAGGAACATTTCAACTTTTATCCCAAAATTATTTTGGCTATACTTATGATTAATTATTCAGGTTTTTGAACATGTAAAAGTAAATAAAGCAAATAAGGCCTTAATTGTTGGCTTTCAGTTCTCCTTGTCTGTGGAGACCATCACTCGACTGAAGGATGTAGAGTCTGACTGAGTGGAGAGACTGTAAGGCACAATAGTTGCTAAAGTTACTTAAGGGGAACTTTTCTCCTCATGTGACTACAACTGCTTTCGCAAACTCTGGCCTTGTAAGTCTTGTTTTCTGTACTATGTGGTAACTATGTGTCAGTTATGGGCCAGAAATGTACCTTTAATGTTTCAAACGGCATATATGTGGATATTTTAAAGCTTTCTAAAATGAAATTGTCTTTTCACAGAGACATGGCATACCACTTAGACCCAAGGAGACAACAAAATTTAAGATGGAATTTATATAAACAATTCATTAATTATATAAATTTAAATTTTTTTTAAAAAATTACAATAATGCTCAATTTATCCAAACCATGTTAGCCCTCATCACAAATTTATTTTTAAGTAAGTAAAGTAAAAGTAAAGCCTTTATTTTGTCACATATACATTACAGCACAGTGAAATTCCTTCTTCGCATATCGCAGTGTAACTGGGGTGAGAGTGCAGGGTCAGCCATGGTACAGCGCCCCTGGAGCAGTTAGGGTTAAGGGCCTTGCTCAAGGGCCCAACAATGGCAACCTGGCTGAGCTGGGAATCGAACCGCCAATCTTCCGATCAGTAACTCAGTTCTTTAGCCCTCTGAGCCACCACTGCCCGTGCCATTTTATATGAATATTCATGATTACAGAACTTGCCTCTTCTTCCTGTGTCTACGTTTACAACATTATTACTTTATTTTCATCAGCATGTTTGGAGCTTGCCGTCTGTTTGTATCGTGTATTTAGTTGTTTTTACTTTTCGGTACCGGAAATCTGACAGCTTTGTATGATCGCACAACTCTCTTAAACATCCRCTTTGGAAAAACTGACTAATGGATAATACGATAATCCGTGTGTTCCTCCACCATTCCTGCAACGCTACTTAAAGAGACCTTTAGTACAGTTCGGCCTTCTCTACTTTGTTTCAAATTTTAGTTTAGGGTTTGTTCCAGCTGCTTTCAAGAACGCTGTTGTCATGAAACTTTTTAAAGGACCATTCTGTTTAAATCTAGACATTCTTTTATTTGTTGATGGTTAAAAACCTTGCTCTGAAGGTGCTTCTTCAGACTCGAGAGATACTTTCAGGTTTTCTGGCCAGTGCTGTGTAGAGGTGCCCAGGTCGAGGTTTTAGCGGTAGTCATCTGGCTAGCTGTGCGACTTATATGTGTGAATTTACTGTCTTTGTAACTAGATGGCACTTTTGATAATTGTGACTCATTTGAAAATAATAGTCATGCCAAAAATATTAGTTTACATTTGCCCAAAATTATAACTCTAACTGTAACACAAGTGAGAATGCCACCAAAAAGAAAGAGCTAAACTGCAGATTATAAAGTATGCAGTATAAAATAGGAATCGAGCAGCAGGAAAAAGGTTTGGAGTGAGTGAAAAACTTATCAGGGACTGTCGCAAAGCAGAGGCAACACTTAATGTTATGAAAAAGGCTAATCATGGTATGAAAGCTAGATCGCCTGAACTGGAGAAACAAGTGCACAAATGGGCCACAAACACCAAGCTGTTGGCAGAGGCTTTGTCAACTGTGCAGTCACATTTCTGTGCCCAGATAAATGCCAGGGAGATGAATATTGGTGTCACTGCTTCATGCAGTGCAAAAACTGTCAATAGATTTCCAAGCCAAGGTTGACAGTTTTCTAGCATTAACTGCAAGGGAATCACGGCACACCATGTGACACCAGTACATGTAATTAACACGGATGAAGTATAACTAACGTTTGATATTCCCCATAAAATGAACCAAGGTATCACAAAGGAGAGATACATCATGACAACTGGTCATGAGAAATCACAATTTACAGTGTCTGCTGTAGAAATGGCACAAAATTACCACTAGTGGTCATTTTTAAACACAGAACCATGCCAAAAGCTGATAATCAATTCTCATCCTCCGTTGTTGTGCCCGAAAACAAGAAAGGGTGTATGGATGTAGCAATGATGAATACTTAGCTAACAAAGTGCTATTTTAAATGACCTGATGGATTATTCAAAGTACATGTCAAAGTCAAGTCACTCCAGCCACTCTATTACTGACAAGTAACTAGAGTTTTAAGGCTGCTTTATGTCGCCTGTGGGAGATGTGGATAGTGGATGAAGGAGACGTCTTCAATGCAAACAGTAGCATGTGTCATGCACCTTTTCAGGATGTTGTGGGATGGATTAACAGTGAGTGAAATTTGGTGACGGCTGACACCATCCTGTCGAATTTCAGACAGTCCGGACTATTTGGAACTGATACCGATATGAACTTGATGACAACCTGACAGAGGAGGACACGCCACTTCATCTTCCCCCAGAGTTGGAGACGTTGTTTAACAGCGACACAGAGGATCAGGTGCTCAATTGATTCGGCGATGCAGATGAGGAGTGGGCTTTTTTCTTAATATGCTATTGTTGTTATGCCTAGCCTACACATTCTTCATAGTCTAATTTAAACTTTAATGACTAACTATTTCCATTATAGTGTTTCTCGGATAATTAAAAAGCGATTTGTCTCTTGTAATAAATGTAATAAATTGAAAAAATGAAAAGGAATGCAACTTATACACCCAAGTGACTTTTCTGTTTTTTCTGTTTCACACCACCATTTTTGCTAATGGTTTCCCACAAATATTACAGAATATTTCAGTTGAAATGCCTTTGAAATGCAGCAATGATTATAGTAATAATCTCTTTTCTTTTTCTTCTAACTCCACATGCATATCATTTTATATTTGGGGAAGTAGCTAACTGTTGTTCTCTGTTGTAAGGGGAAAATGATATATAAGTATATACTACATTAAACTGTGCTCTACTGTATTGAATCATTTCAAACCAGATTTAGTCATGCACTTCAGTCTCCTTCTGAATTATTATTTGTTTAAAGATGTCTTGACCTACGACACTGTCTCTTGTTCCATTTAATCTTATTTTAATCACTTATTACTCATCATAAGGGAAAATTGCTGACATCCATGATCTCTTGGTTATTCGTGATATTTTCTGTTGGACGGGGCACTCTGTCTCTGTCCTCATGTGATAAGGATATTTGCTGTGTGCGAGGACGAGAATGGCGTCAAGAAGTCAGGAACATGCGTACTCTGTTCCTGTTTCTCCGGCTTTCTTTAGTTTTTCTTCGGCCTTCTCAGCTTTTTATTTTGGTAAACTGCATAGCAAACTCTCATAATATTTACTCATTTCTGTCCTTGATAAGTCTCCTATCTTGTGCTTCGCCCGCACAGGAGAGTGTCTAACTACTATATATGTGTGTGTTTAACGAATAAAATTTAGACTGGTAAAAGAGCAATCATCTGTGTGCTGGCTGTTCTTTGACCCGTTCTCCTGAGCTCAGAGGTGGGGTGCAGACGAACTGGCTTGCAGAGAGAAACGAATAAAGAAAAACCCCAACATCTGTGTAGCAGTGAATGTTATTCTTGAAATTCTTATAAATAATGATGACCGTAAAATATATCACCAGCATCACTGTAGTGATTTTTACATCGTCAAAATGTGGTGATGTACTTTTCCCAGGCCTTTAGGGAATTAGGAAAGTCTGTTTGTTTCCTCTGTAGTCTCAGGAAAAAAATCTTCTGTGACTAAAGCACAAAATTATTTGTAGCCGTTATAGGTCTCTCTCTATATATATATATAACGGCTACAAATACATTTTTTTTATGTAGCTATATAGCTCCATAGACTTATACTAGATATATTTAAAATAGAAATAAAACCCTTGACACCAATAAATTCAACAGACCCCCCTCTGGAGATAGTCTTGGGAAAATATATTCTGTGGACATTACTTAATATGGCGTGGGAAAGAGATACTATATTGGTGCCACAACTTAGTAAGATGTAGGAACGAGATCATTCATGTCCAGTATGTGACAGTTTAATTGTTGAATTGGAGTTACACTGTGTGCCAGCAAGTAAATAAAGGTAATCATTGGTCTGTACTATGGGTTTTTACGTAAATCTATATGACGGGTGCTACTGTATATCCATGAAATTATTAAAATATTTTTTAGTGGCATGACATTAAATGTACAAGACCTCCTTTCCCCAGTGATGTGGTGCAAAAGTAAAGTTAACCCATGACTGTTATACACTGCTCAGCCAAAAAAAAAAAAGTCACCACCTGGATTTAACAAAACAAGTAGTTAAGAGGCTTCCATTGGATAATCACTGCAGTGATAAATGTTCACCCTAACTGGTGCAGTGAATGGCTTCTTATTTCTCATTTCTTCAGAAGACATATCTTGTGGTCATGGCAAAGATAGTAATAGTAAAAGTCCTGCATCAAGCAAAGCAATCAACTAATGTGATTTCTGGATGTGGTTCAAATTGTGATGTCTTGAGTGTCTCCAAACCTGTAGCTCTTGTGGGATGTTGCTCCACTGCAGTGCTCTCTCTCTCTTCCAATTTATTTATAATTATAATTATGAACATTAAATTAAAGAAATGGAAAAAAGTGAAAAAAGTGGTACAAAGTGCCTAAAGATGATTTTTTAAAAATAGTTGTCTACTGTTTGTAACAACGTGAGCAGCAACCTCATTTCCACTCTCATCTGTTCCAACAACTCCGCATTCAGCATCACCAGTATACTAATAACTGGTCTTATCATCTGTCATCATCTGCAAAAATATTGATTTTCTGAAACATTTTTAATCTTTTGTTAAGTGAAAACTAACAACCATCAGTAAGTGAGAAAATAATGATGTTTAGGTTTATCAAACACTGCAGTATGTACACCTACATCCTTAAACACACACAAAAAAACATTCCTGTTATATATATGTGTGTGTGTGTGTGTGAGATTCAACTCTATCGGCCGGCGCTGCTGGCTTGTGTTTAAGAAGTCCTCCAGCAAAGAGCCGGTTAGAAAAGTTCCCAGATGAGAAATCCAAATACATCGAAGCCTGTCCAAAGGTAAACCCCGATCACAACTTCCTGACACCCAGAAGGTAGCTCCACAAGGACAGCCAGAACATGATAGAAATCACAGTGGAAGAAGGCACTTAGAAACCATAGAAATTATGGACATTAGGTCTCACACACTAATATTTAATTCTAATATTTCATTTGGGTGCCTTTTGCTGTGATCACACACACACACACACCCTATGGTGTGCATGTGTGATTTTTTTCCTTGTGCTTACTATACTTTCACTCCTGGAGTACTGGAAACACACCATAGATATGATAACCTTGTGATTCAGTACATTCAGGTAGTCATGTGACTTCATTTGATCTCCACATAACGTTGCTGAGTCTCGACCTGAGCGACTGAAGCGACCCCAGATCATAACACTGTCTCCAGAGGCTTGTACAGTGAACACTATGAATGATGGGAGCATCGCTTCATGCGCTTCCCTTCTCACCCTGACACGCCCATCACTCTGGAATAGGCTCAATCTGGACTCATCAGGTCACATGACCTTTTTCCATCACTCCAAAGTCCAGTCTTTATGCTTCCTAGCAAACTGAAGCCTTTTTTTTTTTTTTATTATGAGTCTCACGAACAAGTGGTTTTTTTATGGACACTGTTCTGTTTATATCTGCTTAGTCCCAATCCTATGCGTTCATTACATTTATGTGTGGAAATGCTCTTACTTTCACTATTAAACATGACTCAAATTTCTACTGGACATTTTTTGCCTTGCAACTTCACCAAGCATTTAAGTGAGCTCCCATCACGCTCGTTCAGGATGTTCTTCTATTAAGTT
Organism: Clarias batrachus; assembly: GCA_003987875.1. Lineage (NCBI taxonomy): Eukaryota > Metazoa > Chordata > Actinopteri > Siluriformes > Clariidae > Clarias > Clarias batrachus. The sequence continues at coordinate 331,997 of QMIH01000458.1, read as the reverse complement.
GAGGGTATTAGTGTAATAATGTGTTGGACAGTTTTAAACCCAATTCCAGTCATTTTTACAGTATATCTCCTTTGCTCTATGCAGGACAATAATGTGACACTTCTGGAGAAAATAAGGTTTTATCTATATGTATTAAATCTCCACAGGTTAACGTTAAAAAAATGTGACAAGACTGCCACAGGACACCAAGCGCCAGGCCGTGACCATTATCATCATGGCCATTGTCTTCAGCCGTATCTGCGAGTCAGGTAAATATTGGGGAGTGTTATTACGTCTAAACACACGCAAACTTTACATGAAGCAGAGAAAATATTCCATCATCCGATGGTTATAAAAAACAAGCACAGATCAGATGAGATAAAAAAAAATGCTCGAGAAACCAGGCGAGAGTTTTGTTGTGTTTTAGCGAGAGAGAGCTTTCTGAGAGGGGGATGGGGAGATTATTCATTACAAGGGTTGACTTACTTTGAATAAGTGTGTTCAATAAAGACATGAAAGATCATAATTTTTTGTGTTATTACTTTAGGCACATTGTATTTTTCAATACTCTTGACTTGAGATCACATTTTATTCCAAACTAATGCAGAAAACCATGGAATTCAAAAAGGTTCACACCTGTGTCAGCCTGTTACTGAATGTGCTCTGAATGTGCTTAACAATGTAACAAACAGCGGTATAACACAATTTACAGATAAACTTACAGATTTACAGCAAAGGTGTAAAAACATAACAGCGGGTCAGTGTATCAGCATCAATTCTAATAATAAAACTTATCCTGCCTTCATATCTAAAATTGATTGGTACACCTGCTGAACATCTGAACCCGACAACAAAAGCGGCTTCATCTCAGGGTCTGAGTGGAGCATCTCCGCTGCAATCTGGACCGCTTCCTCCTCCTCCTTCTCCAATAACACAGACTCTTGCTCAGAGTCTTGCTCTATCTCACTCTTCTCAAGGTCTTCATTGGACACACTGTGATATTCTACAGGCTCAGAGATTCCTGAAGAGCAGGTTGTAACTGGAATAAATATATCTGAGACTGTAATAATATATGTAGAAGAAAATACATGAAAATATATGTTTAAGGATACACACCACTTTGCTCCTGCTGCTCCTGAGGTTGTCTTTGCTCCATTGCTTTTTCTTCCATAAGACTCACTGCATTCAAACTCTCCTCAACCTTCTTTCTTTCTCTTGCTTGCCATGATTCCTTTTCTTTACGTTCTGCTTCCAAACCTCCGACATACCAAGCCTCTGCACAGGCCCTGTTCATATGAAGGAGAGACTAAAATGAAAGGAAACTGGGTAAAATATGGATTCTTTTATTCATTTTGAGAGTGAGTCAGAATATCAGTAATTTTTTCGTCTTCCTCAAACCTCATTTTATTTGGCTTGTGTATTTGATGCTTTGCCAGGACGTCATTTACCGCATTTATTTCTGCCTTCAGCTCCTGCTTGTTTGTAGGTCTTTCTGCCTTTAATTTTGCATTCAGTAGGTGAAAAGCATGCTCTATTGGGGTGAGAGCAGGTGACTGACCACCTCCATGTCTTTCATCTGCCTGATTAGTTATGAAGTGACGAGGGAACAGGCAACGCCAGGCTGTTTAACTGCTTGTGTGTATGAAAATGATGTAATTCCTGAATGGGTTTTTACTATGTCAATACTGTCTCTGGCCTTTATCTTTAAATTTTATTGAGACTCATTGAGAGTAAAGCGGATCAATAAATTCCTCAAAGATTTTAAAATATTTTTCTTATTTAATGACTATACTATGCAATTTTGTGTCATTCTTTGACAATAATAACTATTAAACTGTAATAAAAGGTTTTTATTTTGACACTTGACAACATTTGACTTCTGATGCGCACCTCACAATTTATTTCTAATAGTATACAGGTAGTCCCCAACATACAAACATTCGAGCTACAAATTTCTTCAGATACAGGTTTAATGAACATTCGTAGATGCAAATAAATCATGAGAGCAGCAGACAATTACTGTACAAAGAATAGACACTGCAGTGAACTAGATTTCAATATTTAAAAGTATATACAATATTTGTGTGTGGTGGTGGGGATGCAGGAGAAATTAGTCGGCCTCATCGGTTTCAATGAATCAGTCTTGGAGAACGATTATAGAAAATGGCTGTCCTGTAAAACTGTTCCGAAGGTAAATAATCCTAATTTCTGAAAACACTTAACAGAACAGAGTTCACAGTCCAATACAGTGTAAAATAGCTCTGAGACGAAATGGCGTCCAGGATTCCCCTCACAATTTAAAGTCGCAGAGACAACACTGTTAGATTTGCCTTATGTGAGATTAATTTCCTTAGGTGCGGTTATGGTTTTTGGCCACATGATGGCAGAGATTAAATTAAGTGGATTGGTATGCTTTACATTGTCTATCAGTGCCAAAGGCGTATGAGACTCACTTTGTCGGACTTAAGAACAAATCCGACTTGCAAACATGCTCCCGGAACAGAACTCATTCATAAGTCAGGGACCAGCTGTATTCCACAACGCCCCCGTGTACTCACCTATCCTCAGGAGACACAGGACGGTCGTCCAGGTATCTTAGCTCTTTCAGACGAACGATTAGCGACTTCCTGTAGTTTGGTATTTTATTGATGACCTCGTTACCATTGAGGTATAGAGCTCTCTGAAACATATACTGTAGATTAATTTTTATTCCCATTCCGTAGTGAGAGAGGATGTGAGTGTGTGTGTGCGTTTGTACCAGATTGGGCATCTTCTCCAGCACAGTGATAATCTCTGGGTCGTTGAGGCGGTTATGTGAGAGGTCCAGAACACTGATGGAGGGACAGTGACACAGCTCCTGCACATCGCTTACACTCTCCAGTACATTATGGGAAATATCTAGAGTGGACAGTTTCCTTAGACAGGCTGAAGAGCAAAAGAGGTTCAGTGTGGTTAAGATAAAGGAACAAAATTAAATGAAATAAATTTAAAATAAAAGAGGGAGAAAGGGAGATGGAGATCAAGTGTGTGTGTGTGTGTGTGTGTGTGTGTGTGTGTGTGTGTGTGTGTGTATGTATGTGTGTGTGAGCGAGCGAGCGAGCACTCACAGATGTTCTGGATGACCCTGATGTAGTTCTTAGACACACTCNTAAAATAAAAGAGGGAGAAAGGGAGATGGAGATCAAGTGTGTGTGTGTGTGTGTGTGTGTGTGTGTGTGTGTGTGTGTATGTATGTGTGTGTGAGCGAGCGAGCGAGCACTCACAGATGTTCTGGATGACCCTGATGTAGTTCTTAGACACATTGAGTGTGTCCAGACTGGTGAGTGGTTCCAGGTTCTCGAGTGTGTGAATGTAGTTCTGATGTATGAAAAGGCAGCGCAGTTCTGTCTGATTGTGCAGATTCTCAATCTTACTGATCCTGTTGCACTGCAGATAGAGACAGCGCAGACCTGTGTATTCCTCCAGACCCTCGATTACTGAGAAACCTGTCACACACCATGGATCGGTTTTACTTTCTGTGCACTACAAAGATGCAGGGTGGAGAAATATCTCCTCGTCGACTGAAGGTCTTACCTTTGTAGTGAAGATAAAGTATGTCGTTTAACCTCGGGGTCATGTACAGCTTTTGTTCCTTGCAGTGGTCTCTTAAAAACTTTGCTGTAATTCTAGAGAACAAATAATACATTTTATATTTTAATAAAAAATATAAAATGTGATATGTGATATACTGTAAATGAGATCACATTTAATATTTAAATCATTAACATAACTATTTACAAGAATAAAGTGTAACTAGATATACAGAAAAAGAAAACGTTGCTAACATTATGGCATGAAACACTGTATATGAAATTAACTATGAAAGTAAGTCACACTCATAACTCATCTTTATATCACCAAGTACATAATATTATGAAGAGATAACATGCAGACCTTTAGGTTTTTTTTAATTTTTAATTTGACAAGCATCAGGACATTACACACTCCCAATTAAGAGTCAATACAGAACAGAGGAATTAAATATTCCTGTGAAACTGTACAGTACCGCATATATTCTCAATATAATGAATACGCTGTGGTTTACTCTGAGACATTTCATAGTGTGAGCGATTTTACTAACTACATTGCTGTATAAAGTTAGATGTGCACTTTTTTCCTGGTCCCCCTGCAGGTTAATTACTTAAATAATGAGACTATGTCTAAGTCCTGAACATTAATCAGAGGGCTGTTGCATAACTTTGGGGCTTTGTAAGAAAGAGATCAGCCCTCTCCTGTAGTTTGTATAGTACGAGGTACTGACAAGCACCCTGCATCCTTTGATCGAATTAGGCACAGCGGATCATAAAACACTAGCAGTTCGCTCAGAGACTGTGGTGCCAGACCATTATTATTATTATTATTATTATTATTGGACCAAATTGTCACTCTTAAATAAAAAATTTGACTGAACATTTTCTGAAGTTTTTAACAACAAAACAATATTTTCATTATCTATTAATATTTAATCTTATATTAACAGCATGTAAGTATATGTTGTTGCAAGTTTAATCTTTTTATTTTACTGCATTTTTCTTTTCTTATTTATTTCAGCTCTCTATGAAGAGGCCCCCCAGTGTTAAACATTATTAAACGTATTATTTATACCGTACGTTACAGTCTAACGGTGGCTCAATTTTAGTCATGTAATTGTCCTAACGTCTTTACAACTGAACTTACAATATGAACTTTCCATAAAACTTAATTATAGACGTTCAAAGAAGAAATAATACTTAATGTAAAAATTGGAACACAGAAAGGAACACTGATAGGGTTTATATAAAAATATATATGTTTTATGTGTTTTATAGGTGTTTTATGCATTTCTCCGGATTTAATCCCAACTTTTTCCTCATTATTGTATATTTATATTTATTAGGAAAATGTTATTCGGTGTGGATTCACCTGGGACCTGGTGCTGTTTCAGTCGTCCCGATTTCTTCAGCGATGTTTTCTCGAACATTTGGTGTTCTCTGAGCTTCTGCCATGGAATCGTTTATAAAACAGGTTTTTTTTTTTTTTTTTTTGGATCACACATGCGCGACTTTTCCCCCCTCACGTTTTCACCTGTCGCGCGCGTTGAGCCTGCGCAGGACTGAGTGACTGGATTGTGCGTTCAATTGCTAAGGCGATTCTTACTAAATAGATGTTCACGACAATTGTAAAACATTATTAAAAAGCGTTTACAAATATTTATTAAATAATTTTTACACTGGAGTTCATGCATTGTGACGTAGCTTTACTTTCATCGTCATAGAGAAAAGTATGGTTTCCGTTGTCATTAAAACAAAACTATTAAAGCTATTAAAATGATTAAAAGTAATTTCATATCTAACGCTGCACAATAAATCTTTTGAAAAGTTCACACGTTTCTCATATTCTGTGAAAGTCCGACAGAATTAAAAGGCTTTTGCTCCTGATTTTCACTTTATTTTAAAATAATCAGGTTCATACATGGGAGCATCCATGAGCTGTAGTTTTGGAGATGTTATGACCCGGCCGTCTTCACATTACAMTCTGGCACTTTTCAAAGAACAGTACGCTTGCCCATTTTTCTTGGTTTCATCATATGCTTTATGATATGTTTTTCATCACGTGCCAATGTAACTACTTAACCAATACTTTTCACTTCATCTGTCAGTTGTTTCTAATTTTATAGCTAAACAATGTGTGCAACTGAGTGCATTTTCGGCATCTACTGTATGTATTTTACTCTAAAACGGAGTGGATATATTGTACTTTTTAACTATAATTTGTGAAGAAATAATTTTACGTTTGTTTTATTAAAGCCATATAACCGTTTAATTCGCAAATTATATATTACTCGCAATCGTTTTAAATGCTTTAGTAAGTTTGTTCCATTGACAACTGAAACGTAGAAAAAAATAAAGCTTTATAAGTAAAGCTTTGTCACAATGCTGAAACACAGATGTCAAAATATTTCGATATATCTGTAAGCACCTTTACATCGTGATCTATAATTGTCGTGAACATCTCTTTACTAAGAATTGGCTCAGCAATTGAACGCCGCATCATTCACTCAGGCAGGTGCAGGCTCAGCACGCGCCAGGGGTTTGAGTTTACGTTATACTGTACATGAAATGTTATATCAAAAGTTGTTATTATAGTTAATAATAAAAAACTAGCAGAAAACTGCACCTGTTTTATTTTGGTCAGCTTTTTAAAATATATATAAATTTTATTTAGTCGCTCCAAAATAAAATGCAAACAACGCTGAGTACATACAGTAGCTGAGCCCTTAAAATGAAGAGAAGGCTGAAGAAACCGCGAGCTAAGCCTCACAGAAGGTAAAGTAGCTTAAATAGTCAGCTAACTTAACCTCAGTTTGTTGTAAACACTTGTATAATAATATGTATTTATTTGTTTTCATATACTTTAAAATAAATTAGTCTAAAAATTATTTTGGCCTTTTTTTTGCATACAGAAAATAGATTTGTTTAACCTTTGAAAAACTGTAACAGCTTGGTCCAATAATAACAGTAAAACACATTTATATGAAATTGTATGTATTTAACATGAACTCATTTAATATATCAAAGTATTTAGAATATTATATTTATTACACATTTAACAACTAAATTCTGTCTCATATGAGCTGAAATCCTGCATATAGTGAAATGACAATTATGTGTTCTCTAGAATTAGAGTTTTAAGGGACCTCTACAAGCAACACAAGCTGTACCTGACCCTGCTATAAAACAGCATACTTTATCTTCACTACAAAGGTAAGACGAGGAGATATTTCTCCACCCTGCAGCTCTGTAACAGAGAGTAAAACCTATCCATGGTGTGTGGCAGGTTTCTCAGTAATCGAGAGTCTGTAGGAGTACTCAGGCCTGCGCTGTCTCTGGTTTGTTCTAATAGTTTTTGTTCTAATAGTTATTGTTTTATAGCTGTTTTTAATAGTTTTTGTTTTAATATTGTTTTAATCGGTTTTGTTTTAATACTTCTTCTAATAGTCTTTATTCTAATAATTTTAGTTTAAAGTTATTGTTTTAATAGTTGTTATATAATAATTTAATAGTTATGTACACAGGCTGTAGGTTAAAAACTTCTTTATTGCACTTGTGAGACCTTCAGCAGATGAGATATTTTTCCACGCTGTAATTCTGTTGTGCACATGGAGTGTGACAGATTTTTCAGTAATAGAGGGTTTGGAGGAATACACAGGTCTGTGCTGTCTCTGTCTCCAGTGCCTGTACATTGTTGCTCAGGATACTCTCCTGCTTGTCTGTGTCTTTTTTTCAGTGGAACTTGAAAGCGGGGTCTTTGATTTGGAATCGCATTCTCCTAGCTTGGGTTCTTTTCACTGAATTTTGTTCTTCAAAATTTCATTAGCTTTATCAGCAACTTTGCTCTTTTTTGATTCCTTATCTATGAGACTAGGTAAAATGTCTGCTTTCTGTTTTTTTTCTGTCAGTATTGTTTTAATTTTTTCCGTGTTTTGCTTCGTTTTCTCTCTGCCGTTTTCTCCATGCCTGCACATTAAGTTGGGTCTTCTGTCTTCTAGCTTTCGCTTGTGCTTCATTTTCATGTGAGGTTTTCTGTTTTCTGCAAGTAATATATGTAAATTCCATAATATTATCAAATATGAAGAAACAAATTTGCTAAATACAATTTTGTGACTTTTTAATGTAGTATTTGTAAAGTTTTTTTTTATTATTAAAATCTTTTAATGATCTTAATTGTCATTCAGATGAAACTTGGTCATTTTATTACTCTAACAAGAATAAATTGTTAAGATATTGCAACATGAATTTGGCATGGTTATGAACACTTCGCGGTAAAGTAAAAACTTCAACAGCTTAACAAAACAGCTTACAGTATTTATGCTTAAACCTTCTCACAACCCCCCAGCACAATCCTCCACTGAAACCAGTACACCACCTTCAAGACAGCTGAAAAACTCAACCCAAACAAGACCGCATGCCCTGATTATATTAAAGGATTCTAAAATCTTATGCTGCTCAGCTGTCTGGTATCCTGCAATACATCTTCAACCTGAGTCTGATGCAGGAAAGAATACCAATGCTATGGAAAACATCCTGTGTAGTACTGATACCTAAGAACGCCATCCCTTCTTGCCGCAACAACTTTAGCCCAGTTGCACTGACATCACAAGTTATGAATGTGTTTAAGCACCTATTTTTGGCACACCTAGGACCACTGGTAAAACCTTCCCTGTACCCACTACAATTTGCTTACCAGCCTTATGTTGGATTGGATGATGCAGTCATTTACCTATTGCAGCGTGCTCACTCTTTCCTGGATGGATGTAACGGTACAGTGAGAATCATATTTTTCGATTTCTCCAGTGCCTTTAATACAATACAACCATTTCTACTGCGTGAGAAACTGCTCAGGGTGGGTGTCAGCACATCCATTGTGTCCTGGATAACTGACTATGTAAGTATGTAAGGTTGGGAAAGTCCCTGTCTGATGTGGTGGTCAGTAACACAGGAGCACCTCAGGGGACTGTTCTTTCCCCATTTCTGTTCACTCCATACACCTCATATTTCCAATACAGCTCTGAGTCCTGCCACCTGCAGAAGTTCTCTGATGACTCTGCAGTGGTGGGGTGTATTAGGGATGGACAAGAGTCAGAGTATAGAGGACGTCTAGACAGCTTTGTGGTGTGGTGCACCAGAAACTGCTCCTTAACATCATAAAAACCAAGGAGATGGTAGTGGACTAGAAGTGTAAAACTATGATTAAACCTGTTACTATCATGGGTGAGAAGGTTGGGGTTTTGGACAAGTAAAAGTAAATGGGCGTTCATTGAACAATAGATTGGACTGGAGGACCAACACTGACGCTGTGTATTAGATGGGGTTGAACAGACTTTATTTCTTGAGGAAGCTCAGATGCCTCAATGTATGCAGCAGGATTCTCGAAATGTTTTATCGTTCTGTTATGGCAAGTGCCCTTTATAGTGCTGAGGTCTGCTGGGGGAGCAACATCAGTGCCAGGGATGCAGGCAGGATAAATAAAATCATCTGTAAGGCTGAACACATAATTGGACACAAACTTGACAGGTTGGAGACAGGTTGGGACAATAACACTGAACAACCTCCTGTCAATCATGGAAAATCCATCCCACCCACTCATTATCACACAAGAGGCAGCAGAGTTCATTCTCTAAAAGACTGATCCACCTTCGCCGTCACAAAGAATGGTTCAGGAAATCATTCCTACCATTCGCCATCACACTGTACAACAACTCACCTATATGTAACAGATAACAATAATGACAATATTCCCAGTCACTTTACACACTCATACATATACTGACAATTTGGACATTCCACCTTTTTTTTTTTTTTTTGGTTGCCATTTTGTAATGGTTTTTTTTTTCTCCCTCATGCAGTTTGTGTAACTTGCTGCTGCTGTAACAATAATTTCCCTCATGGTATCAATAAAATCTATCTATCTATCTATCTACCTACCTACCTACCTACCTACCTACCTACTAAATTGAGCACATAAAAAACGCAGCCCAAGGATTTGCTTCCTTACATTCTTACAATAATTAATTTATGACAAACACTAAATAATAATATTAAAACAGATTCGTATGCTACCCCTGGGGAAATCAATATTGATAGAAACTGTGTTTTTTAATGTGTCACGTGATTGTGTGCGCCAGAGCTGTGTTTGTGACATCATCATTGTTGACATTTCAGTACAACGTTAATTGTACAGCAGAAACGAGGAGTCGGTTTCAGACTGAACCTTGACCGAGTAAGGCCCGTTTTTATTGCTGAAACCATTTTGGGATTTTATTTGATCTCCGATCATAAAATTGATGAGCTTATGAGTGTTGTTCGTGCTACCGTGCCGGAGGCTTCGCTGCACCCCCTGCTGTACAACACCGGAACTGTGGCCGCAGCCGTCGGGTCTTCTTTTCGGGTTAACCGAGGTGACGGATCGAAAACCCCAGTGGAGGCTAAAGGTAGGGCAATTTCTAACTCACGGCGTGACAATTAATCGCTTTAATTTGACAATTAATCAAACTGACAAAACAAGCAACGAGCTGTTTTCTTTCAGTCTCATGCTCGAAGTAAAGAAAAAAAAAACAGAACTTTGCTGTACCGCGTTACAGGTGATCTGTTTTCCGCTAAACAGCCGAAAGAGGGCGCCAAACGCTTCACCCGCTGAGGAGCTGCTGTTAATCTGCAGTACGGAAATGGCTTTTATTACTTACAGTAGCTGTACTTGTCGTATTGTGTTAAGGATATACTACGACTCGTGGGGAGAGAACAACTGCTAATGAGCCAACACATAACCATACACATTAACCCGAGTAAATAGGTTGCTATGGCCCGTTGCTATGATACGATAAGCGCGCGCCATATTGGTCCTGGTCAGAATAAAGGAAGGAATGTAGGAGCTGCTGCTGTTTTGGGTGAAATAATTTCTTATGAGAAAAATTATTAAGGAGTCGTTTTCATATTCAGGGGAATATAAAAATTTGCTTATATAAAGCTGCTTGCATGATTTGCCAAAATGAAAGTGTGTAAGGAGCCTTTGACACAACCTCTGATGCATATTTATATAATAATATTAATAGAAATGTCCTTTAACTGATGTTTTTATTTATTCATTTTTATTTGTTGTAATGCTTTCTGACATATATTTAAACTTGACCTATCGTTCCCCTTTTGCATATGTAAAAGCATAAATGTTTAGCTTGTGTACTCGTGAATGTATGTTTTCTTTTTACTTATTTTAAATGCTTGAATTGTAGAAATTTAAGTTGTTTGCATGTGTAGGGGCTTACAAACGCTTTGTTTCCATTTTAAAGATTTGTTCAATCCTCCATAAAGGCTTTAATCAGATTTTGGGCTGCTCTCGTGTGCGCTGCGTTAATGATGCACTGATGGGTGAAAGCTTTCTGTCTTTATGTTCATATCCGTGGAATTACGAAAATTTTTAACATTATCTTTTGTTTATATTTTCCCTTAGTTTGTGACCAGGCTTTGGTCCAACCCAAAGAAGTTCCTCAGGACCAGGTCAGGGTAAGTTTTTTCTGCTCCTTTACTTTTACTGTATCATTTACAGAGCTGCAGGTTAATAATTACAGCAGCCATACTGGAATGTTTCTTTACACTAAGGCCTCATTTTAATGTATTTTCTTAATCTGTGTTCCTGTGAAGTTATGCTGAAAGTATATGACCGTACAAAAAAACTACTTCTACAGTTTCACAGCTATGTTGCTGCCTTAACCCTTTTATTCTGAATTATTTCTTAAACCAGCAGTCAAATTATCTAACAATTGAATTTGTTCCCTTGTTGTTGTTTTTTTTTTACTTGGCAGACTTTGCCACTCATGGGCAGCGGTGGCTCAAATGGTTAAGACTGTGGGTTACTGGTTACTGATTGGAAGTTTGTTGGTTTCAAACCCTAGTACTGCCAGGGTGCTACTGTTGAGGCCTTGAGCATGGCCATCTGCTGTAGGGGTGCTGCATCCTGTCTCTGACCCCTAGTTCCTAATTGGGATATGCAGAAAAATAATTTCACTGTGCCGTAAGGTACAAGTGACAAATAATAAAATTGTAATGATGAAGGTTTTTTTTGCATAGCTTATCTTCATCAGAAGAAATGAATGTAAAGGAACAGATCAACACATATTTTCCAATTTAAGTACAAATGACGCAGGTTTAGTGTTATCTTCATTTGAAGAAAGTGGTTAGAGTTTCTGTAGTTAGTAACCAATATTATTATAGCATGTTATGACTGGTCTCAAAATCAAGATAGATTTATTTCCTTATTTATTTATTTTTACAACAACAAAAAAAAAGATGGGATGATGAGAGATGGAAAAGGACAGGGCAGGAGCAGGCCTAAAAATTTGATCAGAAATAATAAAATACATCAGCACCAGGTAAGCTAATTTATGTATATGGGTTTCTTATGCTTGTTTTTGTCACCTGTAAAAATGCATTGCTAGTCTAGCATCATCCACCGTCTCCCCTGTCTCTTCCTCATCTCTGTACATCCCACTATCCCTAGGACTAAATGATGCCATAGACTTCCATGTGCTGATATTTGCTCCGAGCCTACTCTGCACCTGCTGTGCTGCTTCCAGTAAGACGCCCGGCATCTGTTCTCCATCTTTGTTTCAACTTCACTGTCAAGCTTTGCCTCCCCAACAGCAATAATAAACCCCAAAATTAACAACACACTCAGGCAGGTGATTGGACGTGTAATTCAAATTCATATCAATTACCTGTGAATCAGATGGAAGAATGACACTAGGCGTGACTACTACAAAAAAACGACTGTAGACAGTGCAGCATTTTGAATGCATTGCCATCTTAGAAAATTAAGATTGTCATGATAAACTGTACATACAGTTTGTTCACCAGAGTACATATGGTAGAGCACTTGAGTGTCTTGGATCTTTGGACAGCTGGAAATGCAACTATAGATCATCTTGCTGTAAATGGAGAGCCGTCTCATGCCTGAAAACTGTGCCAGCATTAGTGGAGGATAGGGAGGGCAGGCAGTAGACCAAGTGGTTAAATAATGGTACTCATAAAAAGTCCTAATTAAAAAACACTTGTAAAGCAACGTGAGGCACGAGTAGTTCACCCACAGTAGTGCGCCACTAGGGGGCAACACTAACATATCAAAACTAGATTGTGATTCATTCTCTGACACGAAAGTCACTTGTTTCTACAAAAGTACAATAATACACTTTATTATTCTCAATTACTGTGTCCTTTTCCCTTCAGTGCATGCTTTTGATGCCAGGAAAAATATTTTTAGGTGTCTTTCATACCACTGTACCGAAATAAACCAGTTAAAACGTATTCAAATGTGAAAAAACAGTGAGGCAAAATCTGATGCAGGTTTAATTATGTTACAGGACAAATTTATTAAAAGAAAAATATGAAATGGAAGTGCCCTATCACAGAAGTGAACATTAATCATTTCTTTCTTCTTCTTCTTCTTCTTCTTCTTCTTCGTGTCTTTCAGTTGTTCCCTTTCAGAGGTCGCCACAGCGAATCATCTGTCTCTAGTTAACCCTATCCTCTGCATCCTCTACTCTCTGTCCTCTCTCACTGCGTCTGTAAATCTTCTCTTTGGTCTTCCTTTAGACCTCCAGCCTGGCATTTCCAACATCAGCATCCTTCTACCGATATAATTACAATCTCTCCTCTGAGCATGTCCAAACTATCTCAATCTGGTCTCTCAGACTTTATCTCCAAAACATCTAACATGGGTTGTCCCTCTGTTGAACTCATCTTTGATCCTATCCATCCTTGTCACTCCCAAAGAGAACCTCAACATCTTCATCTCTGCTACCTCCAACTCTGCCTCCTATCTTTTCTTCAGTGCCACTGTCTCTAAGCCATACGAGCAAACAAAAAGGTGCTTAGAGCTGTTCCTTGATGCAGACCCACCTCCACCTTGAACTCTTCTGTCACACCTACAGCACATCTCACCACTTGTCTTACAGCTTGTCATACATGTCCTGCACCACTCTAACATACCCTCTTTCCCTGTATACACTCATGGATGACCCTCCTACCTGCCTCCCTGATTACCTTAGTTGTAGTTGTCCTGTCAACCTCCTGACAATCCAGAGCCTGTTTCAACTCCTCCCTGAAAACTGCACAACATTCTTCCACCACTTTGTCCTCTGCTCTGCCTTTGTCCTCTTCACCTTCCTCACCACCAGGGTCATTTTACACTCCACCATCCTGTGTTGGGTGGCTACCCTCTCCCCACTCCACTACCATCTGTCCTTATATGTTCCTGTCCTGAAGACCAAACTTGCCCACCACATTCTCATCACCTCTGTTCCCTTCCCCAACATGTCCATTAAAATCTTCACCAATCACCACTCTCTCTCCTCTGGGGATGCTCTGCATCACTTCATCTAACTCAATCCAGAATTTCCCATTCTCTTCTAACTCACGTCCTACCTGTGGGGCATAACCACTAACAACATTGAACATCACACCTTCAATTTCCAGCTTCAGACTCATCACTCTATCTGATAAACTTTTCACCTCCAGAACATTTCTTACAGACTCCTCTCTCAGCATAACTCCTACTGCATTTCTTTTCCTATCCACACCATGGTAAAACAACTTGAACCCTGCACCCAAGCTTCTAGTTGTGCTACCTTTCCACCTGGTCTCCTGGACACACAGTATCCACCTTCCTTCTCTGCATCATGTCAACCAACTCGCTTGGCTTCCTTGTCAAAGTCCCAACATTCAAAGTCCCTACTGACACTCCTAAACTCTTGCCTTTCCTCTTCTCTCTCTGCCAATGACCACGCCTTCCTCCTCTCCTTCTTCGACCAACAGTAGCCCAATTTCCACCCGCACCCTGTAGGTCAACAGCACCGGTGGCGTTCGTTGTTGTTCGTTGTTAGCCCGGGCCACAACCGATCCGGTATGGAAGTCCTGTTAATGATTCGCATCATTTGATTTGGCAAATGTTTTACGTCAAATGCCCTTCCTGACACAACCCTTTGCATTTACCCAGACTTGGGACTGGCACAAGAAGACACTGGATTGTGCCCCCCTGTAGTTGCATTGAACATTAAGCATTTATTTATTTAGATCAGGCAAAATAAATGAAACGAAATAAATAAATAAAAGAACATTAAGCATTTATTTATATATTTTGCACGATCTATGTGTTTTAGGAGTGTGAGCGAGAGCAGCAGTCTCACAGCCTCCTTCAGGTAGAGATGGATGAGATGAAGTCAAATCTGATGAATGAGGTGGAAAAACTGGGAAAAAGAGAGAAACTCATGTGGAACCTACTCTCTGATGCGTACGTAGTGCGTGAAGGACTAGAAAAGGTAAACAGAAATATTTCCCTGCATACTTTTCATGTTTCTACTGCATGGTATAGCCAAGTCAAAAATCATACGTTCAAATTGCTACTTACTGATTAGAAATATCTCACTGCAAATGTGAACATTAAGCATAATGGGCGATTTTTTTTTTTAAACCATGCACATATTTTAGGACTGTGAGCGAGAGCAGGAGGCACGAAGCATCCTGCAGTCTGAGCTCAGTGAGAAGACGCAAAAGTTAAAACACTGTGAAGAGTTACTAATGGTAAGGTTTGAGTCCATAACTGCTGTAGTTTTTTTACCTTTTGGATATAGAAACATTAAGCTTTCGACTTTGTTAGATCATCACTGGTTATTACCATGCACGGACCAATCAGTCACTTCTTTGCAGGATGTTCTAGATGATTTACATTTACATTTAGGCATTTGTCAGACACTATTATCCAGTACAAGTTACAAAAGTGCTTAGAAGTTTTCATCATTTGATAGATCCTTACACTGGGTTACTAGATTACTAACTAAGTACAGTCAGAGTCTGTTGGGAAGGTTTTATTTAGGGATGGGGAGAATTATGACCCATTAGTCAACGCTAACTCGGATGTAATGTTGTACTCATAGCTGGGAACATGGACAAGTATAAAGCTTTGAGCAACTAGTATCACTACATGAGGAAAGTAGAGTCACATTTCCAACATATTGGCTCTAGGAGCCTATGGCAGGGACTGAGAACAATTATGACCCATAAAACCCCAACCTCCAGAAAAATGAATGTGGACACATGTCTGGCAGATGGACTAAATACTTTAGACAAGATTCAAGGCTACAACTAACATTGCTAGGGATGCTTACAGCATCAGTGCTAATAGCAGCATGTTGATGTGCACACTGAGAGTGTCTCTTTGAGCATGACATAAGGAAAGATTTTAGGAGATCCTAAAAAATCTTGGATGTTAACCACAGTTCATTAGATTAAATTAGATTTTTTTTTAGTAGATTTAGCGTTATTGGCATTGTTCAAAGTACATGTTCAAACGTTAGCATCTAACCAGAAGTGCAGAAGTGGCATGATTACAATAAATAATCACATGGTAAATGAGGGGTATGGGCCCATATGTACACTGCACCACTAGAGAGGACGACATTTTAATATTAATTTAAACAAATCAAACAAGAACACTTCTGCCCCATTGTGGACATGAACATTGTGCTTTTTTTTACCCAATGTGTGTGTTTTAGGCGTGTGAGCGAAAGCGGGAGTTTCACAGGCTCCTCCAGGCAGACATGGATGAGATGAAGTCAAACCTGACGTATGAGGTGGAGAAACTGGAAAAAAGAGAGGAACTCTTGTGGAGCCTACTCTCTGATACTTACAGGGTGCGTGAAGAGCTAGAGAAGGTAAGCAGAAACCCCCCCCTGCATTAAACATTTTATTTACTTATAAGTGGTCTGATATGCGGACTTTTTATGTTTGTCCTGCTTGATATAGCCAAGAAAAAAAAATGTATGGTCAAATTACTATTTACTGAATAGAAGTGGTTTACTGCAAATGTAAAGATTATGCATAAGGCGTGAATTTATTTTAAACCATGCATATATTTTAGGAGTGTGAGCGAGAGCAGGAGGCTCGAAGCATCCTGCAGTCGGAGCTCAAAGAGAAGATGGAGAAGTTAAAACATTGTGAAGAATTACTAATGGTAAGCTTTTCTTCTCATTAAGTCATGACTGCTGTAATCTCTTTTACCTTTCGCATATAGGAACATTAAACATTCAACTTTAAATCTCTACTGCTCTATGGTACAGTGCTAATGGCGTGGTGAGGTTGTTGTCCAAAGGATCGAAGACTATTAGGGTTGGGTACGAAACACTCCTGCCAAAATTACACCAGTACCTATATAACTGGTATATGCCCGAACAGAATCAGAACACAGATTTCGGTGCCTCACTTCGGTGCCACTTAAATGCCTGAGCGGACCGATTTAGCAGCAAGGCAAATCAGGTAACTGTGGAATCCATCAAGAAGCACATGAGGAATGGTCACGCATGGGTGGTTCAGTTAGCTGATTCCATCACCTGCACTGAGTTCTCTAAACTGCAGTCTCTCTATGCTCAAGGGATGCTAGACCAGGGATGAGAAAGTAGTGAAGGACCTCAGCCATCCAGACAATTTTTTCTCTGTTGCATTCGGGAAAGTGCTTTTGCTCTCTAATGTCCAACCCAAAGAAATGGAAAATAAGGCTTTGCGCCCTTGATATGAACAACTAATATCAGATTTGCTCTTAATTGTTGTATTTCAGGTCTCCCTGGCTGAATTAGAGGATAAACATCAGAAGGCTGTGGAGACCATTGCGCAGCTGGAGACTGAGAAGTCTGATCTGACAGACCAGGTGGAGACACTGAGAGAAGCGATGGAGGAGATAGGGAATGAGCTCAGTGATGCTTACATACAGTATGGAAAGCAAATTAAAGTAAGCAGAACAAAACATTTTGTGTTATTATACAGTACCAGTACTGCCTCATATTTATTAATACAGTGGAACCTCGGATTGCGAGTGTTCCGCAAGACGAGCAAAGATTTTTAATAAATTTTGACTTGAAAAACGAGCATGTCTTGGTTTACGAGTGCCGAGTTTTTTGACACCGACATACACACACACACGCACTCTCTTGCGTTTACACCCCCCCTCCCCGGCTTCACACAGACACACACACTCTGCTCTACACAGAAACTTTGCTCTGTCGCGATTCTTTTCAAAGGTAAGGTGCTGGTTCATTTATTTGTTTGTTTTTTTACTTCACAGCAGTGAAGTCTGCTCTCACGCGAGTGTCATTAGAGAGATTTATTTTTTTCCCATTAAAACAGTATTTCCGTTGTGTGTGTGTGTTTGTTGTGAAACTTAAAAAGCAAGGTGCGGGGAGGGAATTACAGTGTAAGACGAGGCAAGGGAAGGGGCTAATTCCACACACACACACACACACACACACACACACACACTCACACACACACTCACACACACATACACACACAAATACATGGTTAATTTGTTTTATTTTTACTTTATATATTGTATTAATTATTTTTCTGTATTATTTTTTTGGGCTGTGGAATGGATTATTTGAGTTTTCATTATTTCTTATGGGAAGATTTGATTTGGTTTACGAGTGTTTTGGAATACGAGCCTGCTTCTGGAATGAATTATGCTCGTAATCTAAGGTTCCTCTGTACAGTGGCAAGAAAAGGTATGTGAGCGCTTTGGATTTTCATGGTTTTCTGTTTTTGTCATAAAATGTGATCCAATCTTAATCTAAATCCAAGGTTAATGACAAATATAAATGAATATAAAATAATAAAAAATTCTGATCCTTCATGTCTTTATTGAACACTCTCATTCAACATTCATAATGGTAGTGGAAAAAGTAAGTAATTTTGGATTATTGTCCTGTTGCATCACTGAATTTTTGAGTTTCAGATGACGTGCAGATGTTCTCACATTATCCTAAAGAATTTTTTAATACACTTGGGAATTCATCTTCCCCTCAATGACTGCAAACTGCCCAGGCCCTGATGCAGCAAAGCATGCCCAAATCATGACGTTTCCTCCACCATACTTTACAGTACAGTGCCCTTTTTACATGTTTCGTGTTCTTTCCAAATACAGTGGAACCTTGGATTACGAGTGTAATTTGTGCCAGAAGCAGGCTCGTATATCAAAACACGCGTAAACCAAATTGTATTTTCCCATAAGAAATAATGGAAACTCAAATTATTCATTCCGTAGCGCAAAAAAATAAATACATAAAAAATAATTAATATAAAGATAATCTGAAATATAAAAATAATCTGCACTTTACCTTTAAAATAAAAAAGTAATAATAAATCCCGCAGACGCTGTTTGTGTGTGGGTGTGTGTGTGTGTGTGTGGAATTAGCCCCACATAGACTAGCCCAGACTAATGGAATCACTGTTGTAAGGTAAAAATAAAACAAATTAACCAGCACTTTACCTTTGAAAAGAATCACGACAGAACAGTGGCTCAGTTGTGATCATGTGACACTCGGCATCAAAACAAGAAGTGCATACGTGGTACATGATACTCGGCACTCGTAAACCATTTCCAAGTCAAAATTTATTGCAAACCGCATTACTCGCAAGCCGAGGTTCCATCTGTAGTTCAATCTTAGTTTTATCAGTCCAGAAAAAAACATTTTGCCAATATAGTGTCATAGTGAACTTTTGCAAACTTCTGACGTGCCGCAATGTTCTTTTTAGTAAGCAGCGACTTTCTTTGTGGTGTCCTGCCATGGACACCCTACTTGTTCAATGTTTTATGTACCGTAGACTCATGAACACAGATGTTAGCCAGTTCCAATGATGTCTTCAAATCGTTGGCTGTCACTCAGTATTGTTTCTTTACCTCATTAATGAGTCTTCGTTGTGCTGTTGGGGCGATTTTGACTGGGCGCCCACTTCTTGGTAGACTAGCTGCAACGTGTGTCCATTTGTAGATTGTTTGTGTCCATTACTGTAGACTAGTGAATTTCAATTTCAAATGTTTTCGGGTTTTTATTAGTAAAATTTGCTCCACAAATTTACTCCACACATCCAAACTAATTTTCTTAGACTCCAGGTATGCTAACACCTGACTCCAGTGATCTTTTTGAGGATTCACATACTTTCTCCACTAGTTCTATGAGGTTTTTGTGGTTGTTATTTTAGGCGCATTATATTTGTCAATACCTTATATTTAAATGAAGATCAGATCACATTTCATGATAAAATCAAAGCAAAAAACTTTGATCACTGTTTTAGAAAGCTTTTTTTTCTTTTTCTTTTTTAGAATTGCAAGGAAACATTTTTTACATTAAAGATTGATACAACAATATTTACATTATATTTAATTGCACTACTGCTGTATTTTTGTGTTTTATACTATGTTCATAATCACACTGCAGCCACCACTTGTCTGATGTTTCTTGTATTATGTTGCTGTATTTTTTCTTTGTAAAATGTAGTCCACCTCAATTTAAATTTTATTTTCAGAATAAACTTTATTTTTATCGTAATTATTTTTTGTGTAAGATTTTTTGTTGGGTCACAGATTGGCATAATAAGCATTTCACTGCACTGTTGTACTGTGAATGGTTTTATGTTTGACAAATTTAAATGTGTTTTTAGGAACAAGAGCGAGAGCGTGAGGCTCACAGCATCCTCCTCCAGGCAGAGAAAGACATGATAAAGACGCTGACAGACAACAAAGAGTTACTGAAAGTAAATCTTCTTCTCATGACATTATGACTGCTATTGTTAACTGTCTATGTATATGTCTGAGTGTTTCTTGTTTATTCACATTTTGGGAACTTTTTGGCCTTTTTTCTCCAATTTATTTTAGACTATTCTCATGTTATTTTAGACTATTCTCAGTTTTACAAACTGTATTAGTGTGTAGTAGTTAATAAGCCAATAAGCCTTAATTGTTGTATTTCAGGTCTCCATACATGAATTGGAGGAGAAACATCAGAAGGCTGTGGAGAACGTCACTAAGCTGGAGATTGAGAAGTCGGACCTGACCGACCAGGTGGAGACACTGAGAGAAGCGATGGAGAAGATAGGGAACAAGCTGAATGAGACTTACAGACAGTATGGCGAGCTAATGAAAGTAAGCATAACAAAACCATACTTGTTAATATGCCAGTACTGCCTCGCATCTATCTCCTTGTTTTTCGGCTCTTTCCTTTCAGTGGTCACCACAGCGAATCATCTGTCTCCATCTTACCCTATCCTCTGCATCCTCTGCTCTCTCACTATCAGGAATGGAAGTCATGTTAATGAATTTGAATGTGTTTTAGGAGCGGGAGCGAGATCGTGAGACTCACAGAATCCTCCAGGCAGAGAACAAGGACATGAAGACTCTTACAGCTAATCAAGAGTTACTGAAGGTAAAATTTTCTTCTCTTTCTTCTTTGACACTACAACTGCTATTGTCTACTGATTTGGCGGACACCAATTTATATTCGTGATTAAAAGTAATTAGTCAGTTTTTTAAAGTATGCATGTGTGGAAATAAATAAAGCTAATAAGACACAATTGTTGTATTTCAGGACTCCCTGGCTAAATCAGGGCAGAAACTCCAGAAGTCTGTGGAGACCATCGCTCAACTGGATGCTGAGAACTCTGATCTTACACAACTGGTGATGTCACAGAGAGAAGCAATCGAGCACATGCAGAACCAACTCAGTGAGGCTTACAGAGAGCATGACAAGCTGAATAATGTAAGCAGACAAAACATTTCTGTTAAACTATTTATTTAAATACAATTAGACTGATGAGAGGAAGTTCATGTTTCTGCTGCATGATCAGGTTTGTTTAAAAAAAAAGAAAAGAAGAATTTATCTTTTGAGTTTGTTTATTTTTGGTTACTGAATAGATCTGGCTCACACGTAGATGTGTGTGTGTTTTAGGAGTGTAAGTCAGAGCAGGAGGCTCACAGCATGCTTGAGTGTGAGCTTAACCAGACGAAGGAGAAGTTAAAACTTTGTGAAGAGTTACTAATGGTAAGCTTTTCTTCCCACCAAGTCATAATGGCTGTAGTCTTTTTTACCTTTTGCATATATAAAAACTTAACATTTGACTTTCTTCTGCTTCGTGTCCCTCGCGAGTTAGCGACTAGCAGTTAGTGTAATTAACAAGGTTGAAAGTAGTTTTAAATTCTTACCRGTACGATGTAGCTAAAAGGTGAAGAGAATAAACAATGTCCTGTAAATCTCATAACTTTCTCTTTATATTTTGACTTATTCCACTTTAGAATATCAGTCTAATTAACTTCCAGGTTACGGAGTTAAATTACTATGCTATAACTATACTAATGCGCTATGGTGTACAATTCCCTGTCCTACACACCAAGTATACGTGACGGTAGGTATGTTTGACATATAAAATTTTTATATGTTTTAGGAGCGAGAGCGTGAGGCTCACAGCATCCTCCAGGCGAAGAACGACATGATGAAGATGCTGACTGAAAAGGAAGAGTCACTGAAGGTAAACTTTCTTCTAATGACAGTATGACTGCTGTTGCTAACTCTGTGTGTATGTGTGTGTATGTGTTTCTTGTTTACTCACATTTTGGGAACATTTTGGCCTTTTTTTTTCAATTCATTTTAGACTATTCTTATGAGTAATAAGACAGTTTTGAAAAGTATATTAATGTGTGTGTGGAAGTAAATAAAGCAAATAAGTCTTAATTGTTGTATTTCAGGTCTCCATAGATGAATTGCAGGAGAAACATCAGAAGGCTGTGGAGAACATCACTCAGCTGGAGACAGAGAAGTCTCGCCTGATCGACCAGGTTGTGTCACTGCAGGATGAGCTCTCCGAGAGCCAGAAAAAAGCTGATAACCTAACGGATGTAAGCAGAACAAAAATCATGCATTAAGCAGTTCATATAGTCAAAGTAAAAACTATTTATTTCAATTGATCATTGCAAATATGAAGATGAAACATGAGAGATTCATTTCTTAACCATGTGTCTTTTTTAGGAGTGTGAGCGGGAGCGGGAGTCTCACAGCATCCTGCAGTCTGAGCTCAACCAGGCGAAAGATGACTTCAAATATTTTGAGAAAAATATGATGGTATTTTTTCATTTGCATGTATGAACAATAAGTAATAAAAATCGAGCAGGTGTGTTTGTTTGCATGTGCGAGTGTGTGACTGTATTACCTTTAGGACACATTTGTTTTTTCCCTTGTACATTTTAATCTAATCTCATGGGGTCAGTCAAGCTTTTTGTTAAGTGTATGATTCTGAGTGTAGAGGTAAATAAAGCCAATAAGCCTTAATTGTTGTATTTCAGGTCTCCCTGGCTGAACTGAAGGAGAAACATCAGAATGCGGTGGAGAACATCACTCAGCTGGAGACTGAGAAGTCTGACCTGACAGACCAGGTGGAGACACTGAGAGAAGCGATGGAGAAGTTAGGGAACGAGTTCAGTGAAACTTACAGACAGTATGGCGAGCTAATGAACGTAAGCAGAACAAAACTCTCTTCTTGTTAATATACCAGTACTGGCATATAATTTTTTTTTATTATTATTTATATTGCCCTTTTAATTACCTTACATCAGCTGCATGTTGGACATTATTCTGTTTTAGAACTACAAGAAAATAACCTGTCTTGCACCTTATCATTTTATACTCCATATCTAGAATCACACTGCTGCTGCCACTAAGGTTCTGATATTTATTTCACAGTAAGTCCCTGACTTGCGAACTTTCAAGTTACGAATTTCTGCAGATACGAACGGACCAGGAATTTCTAACATTTGTAGATGTGAACAAATCATAGAATTAGCTCACGTGTATTGTACAAAAAATAGATTCTGCAGTGCACCAGATACCTCTACTTTCTGCTGTTCCCTTTCAGCGGTCGCCAGCGCGAATCATCTGCCTCCATCCCACCCTATCCTCAGCATTCTTTTCTCTTACACCAGCTAACTTCATGTCCTCTCTCACTTATTCCACCACCAAGTCTCCTTGTCCACTTTCCCCTTTCCTGATGATATACCAAATACCCTCCTACCTGTCTACCTGGTCACCTTAGTTGTCCAGTCAACAAGCAGCACCTCCTGACCACCCAGGGTCTGTCTCAACTTCTCCCTAAAAACTACACAACATTCTTTCTTTTTCAACTTCCACCACTTTATCCTCTGCTCTGCCTTTGTCCTCTTCACCTTACTCACCACCAGGGACATTTTACACCCCCCCACCCACCCACCCACCAATACTTTACAGTCACTGATCTGTTTCAGATTACAACATCGACACAAGATGTAGTCCACCTGAGTGCTTCTGCTTCCGCTCTTATATGTCACCCTGTGTTCCTGCCTCTTCTGGAAGAAAGTATTCACTACTGCCATTTCCATCCTCTTTGCAAAGTCCGCCACCATTTGTCTTTCTGCGTTTCTGTCCTGTCTGAAGACCAAACCTGCCCATCACATTCTCATCACCCTTCCCAAACATGTCCATTGAAATTGCACCAAGCACCACTCTCTCTCCTCTGGGGATGCTCTGCATTCCGTCATCGAACTCACTACGGAATTTCGCATTCTCTTCTAACTCACGTCCTACTTGTGGGTCATATCCACTAACAACATTCAATTTACAGCTTCAGACTCATCACCCTATCTGATACACTTTTTCCCTCCAGAACATTCCTTACAAAATCCTACGCCTTTTCTTTTCCTATCCACACCATGATAAAATAACTTGAACTCTGCTCCTAAGCTTCTATCCTTGCTACCTTTCCACCTGGTCTCCTGGACACACAGTATATCCACCTTCCTTCTCTGCATCATGTCAACCAACTCTCTTTGCTTCCTTGTCAATGCCCCAACATTCAAGTCCCTACTGACACTCCTAAACTCTTGCCTTTCCTCTTCTCTTTCTGCCACCTTTCTCCTCTCCATCTTCGACGAACAGTAGCCCAATTTCAACCAGCACCCTTGTGGGTCAACAGCACCAGTGGCAGTCGTTGTTAACCCAGGCAACGATCGATCCGGTATGGAAGTCCTATCAATGATTCACATGCTTGATTTGGCAAATGTTTTACATCGGATGCCCTTCCTGACACAACCCTCTGCATTTATCCAGACTTGGGACTGGCACAAGAAGACACTGTATTGTGTCCCCCTGTGTATAGTCGACCAGATACCAATATTTATAATTATATACAAGATTTTCAGTGTGTAAGTGAATGTATAAAATGTCCAGAGTCCAGTATATTTTATCTGTGTGCATGTGGGGGTGAAGGAGGAAATTAGTTGGCTTCAGCAGTTTCAATGAATCTGTCCAGGAGCACAAAGATAGAAAAATGGACGTCCTGTAAATCCGTCCTGATAGTGAATATTTCTAATTTCAGAAAATCCTCAATAAAACAGAGTTCACAGTCGAATACAGTGGAAAATGGCTCTGAGACAAAATGGCGTCCGTTCAAGCATGTAAACAGCATGTAGCGTTGTCTTGCCGGGTTGAATATACACAAGGTCAGCTGACTCGTTAGGCATGTTTAAAAAGGCTTACATGCGGTTACGGTTTTTGGTTAAGACTCACTTTGTCGAGCTTAAGAACAAATCCGACTCACAAATGCGCTCCCAGAGTGGAACTTGTTCGTAAGTCAGGGATTTACTGTACTATATTTTTGTATTTTTGCTTTGTAAATTTTACTATTGTGTAAATGCAATCCTAATCAGAATAAACTTTATTGTAATTTTATTTTTAAACAGAGTTTTTACTGTTAGGTCGTGGACAGTTTTATTAAGCGTTTCACTGCAAGTCGTATTGTATATGGTTTTATGTGTGAAAAATAAAATGTAAATAATTTTTTTTAAAATGTTTTAGGAGCGAGAGCGAGAGCATGAGACTCACAGAATTCTCCAGGCAGAGAACGAGGAGATGAAGACTCTTACAGCTAATTATGAGTTACTGAAGGTAAACTTTTTCCTCATGACACTACAACTGCTATTTTTATTACATTTGGTTTGCTAATCTCAAGAATATTTAGTCAGTTTTTTAAGAATGTGTGGAGAAGAAATGAAAGCTATTAAGCGATAATTGTTTGTATTTCAGGACTCCCTGGCTAAGTCTGAGGAGAAACTCCAGGAGTCTGTAGAGACCGTCGCTCAACTGGATGCCAAGAACTCTAAGCTGGAAGATCTGGTGATGTCACTGAGAGAAGCAATGCAGCACATGCAGAACCAACTCAGTGATGCTTACAGAGAGCGTGAGAAGCTGAATAATGTAAGCAGATAAAATCTTTCTGTTCAAATATTTATTTAAATACAAGTGACGTCAGGAATTTTCATGTTTCTGCTGCATGATGACGTTCGTTTAAACAAAAGGAAAATTATATTTTCAGTTTGCTCATTTTAAATTACTGAATAGATCTGGCTCACACACATATATATATATGTGTGTGTGTGTGTGTGTGTGTGTGTGTGTTTTATAGGAGTGTAAGTCAGAGCAGGATGCTCACAGCATGCTTGAGTCTGAGCTTAAAAATGCGAAGGAGAAGTTAAAACTTTGTGAAGAGTTACTAATGGTAAGCTTTTCTTCCCATTATGTCATCATTGCTGTAGTCTTTTTTTTTTTTCTTTTTTTTTTTACCAGTGACGTATATAAACACATAATATTTGACTTTGAATCTCTCCTGCTCCATGCGCCTCAAGACTTAGCCATCGTCAGTCAGTGTAATTGACAGGGCTGAAAGTAGTTTAAACTCTTACCAGAGGTGGGTAGTAACGAATTACATTTATTCCATTACATTTACTTGCGTAAGTTTTTGAATTTATTTTAATGCACCATACAGTACCTTACTTTTACTTGTGTAGATTTGTGAGGAAGAAACGCTACTCTTACTCCGCTACATTCGGCTACATTCGGCTACACTCGACCCATTACTTTTCTTACCATTTATTCTACACATGCAGCCGGTGAATCTACCACATTACTGTGTTTCACCAATCAGACGTAAAAACCATAACTACATGTAGTCACATGACCACACTCAAACTGGGGGCATAGCGGGAAAAAATCTTCA
The DNA here is from genome assembly GCA_003987875.1 of Clarias batrachus. NCBI lineage: Eukaryota > Metazoa > Chordata > Actinopteri > Siluriformes > Clariidae > Clarias > Clarias batrachus. The sequence goes on along the minus strand of QMIH01000458.1, from coordinate 305,553 downwards.
GCCATGGTAGATGAAATGAAAACATAAAATTAGCAGAAGCATCTGTCTCCAGTGCTACAAGAGAAGAGGATGAACACCCCTGACCTCATAAACAAAGCAGGTTTCGCTTACACACTTCATACTGCGGTGTCAGTATGCATATAAAACCTTCTAATCTGAGGAAACATGTTGCGGTAAGTTTAGCTGTTTCATTGAACATTGCAATGTTAGCATATATAATTACTATAATTACTGTATATACTGTATAATATATAATATAATTATATATAATATACTATGTGTATATATGTGTACATGCATATACACACATAAATACTGTGTGTGTGTATGTATAATTATTATAATAATATATAATTGTTTTATAATAAAAAAATAAATAAATCAGACATTACGATTGGAACAGTTACTCAGTACTTGAGTAGTTAGTCACCGAATACTTTTTTACTTCTACTACTCGAGTAATATTATTTTCAAGTACACTTACTCTTACTTGAGTACATTTTTTGGCTCCTCTACCCACCTCTGACTTTTACCAGTACTACTGTATGTAGCTAAAAAGTGAGGAGAATAAGCCATGGAGTTGGTGGACAGTCCTGTTAATCTCATAAGTTTCTCTTATTCTGCTTATTCCACTTTAGAATATCAGCTCCGTTAACTTCTGGGTTCCAGGGTTAAATCACAAATAGTGCTAAATGGAAAGCTAGTGCGCTATGGTATACAATCCCTGTCCCACACACCTAATCTATATGATGGTATGCATGTCATTTTATGTAAAAAATAAATAACATTTGAATATGTTTTAGGAACAAGAGCGAGAGCGTGAGGCTCACAGCATCCTCCTCCAGGCAGAGAAAGCCATGATGAAGACGCTGACGGACAATGAGGAGTTACTGAAGGTAAGCTTTCTTCTCATGACAGTACGACTGCTATTGTGACTACTATATGTGTGTGCATGTGTGTTTCTTGTTTACTCCTATTTCGGGAACTCTGAAGCCCCCCCACCTCCCACCCCGCCCCCAAGTTTATTTTAGACTATTTTCATGAGTGATGAGACAGTTCTTAAGCACACCATTGATGTGTGTGTAGAAGTAAATTAGCATTAATTGTTGTGTTTCAGGTCTCCATAGATGAATTGGGAAAGAAACATCAGAAAGCTGTGGAGAACATCACTCAGCTGGAGATCGAGAAGTCTCGCCTGATCGACCAGGTTGTGTCACTGCAGGATGAGCTCTGCGAGAACCAAAAAAAAGCTGATAACCTAACAAATGTAAGCAGTTCATTTAGCCAAAGTAAAATTATTATTTTAATTCATTGTTGTTGTTTTTTTACTTATTAAATAGAATTTGATTTTTTWAAATATGAAGATTAAATATAAGAGATGAATTTCATAATAGCATGTTTGTATTAGGAGTGTGAGCGAGAGCGGGAGTCTCACAGCATCCTCCAGTCTGAGCTCAACCAGGCCAAGGATGACTTCAAATATTTTGAGAAAAATATGACAGTAAGCTTTTTTAATATGACGAAGCTCTATTGTTTCATGTGTGTGTTTTAAGAGCAGGTGGGTTTGTTTGCATGTGTGAGTGTGTGTGTCTGTTACAATTGGGGCACATTTGTGTTTTTTTTTCTTGTACATTTAAATTTAATYTCATGAGGGATCAGTCAGTTTGTTTAAAGTGTGAAGGTGTGTGTAGAMGTAAATAAAGCCAATAAACCAATTTATTTCAGGTCTCCCTGGCTGAATTGGAGGAGAAACATCAGAAGGCTGTGGAGAACATCACTCAGCTGGAGACTGAGAAGTCTGACCTGACAGACCAGGTGAAGACACTGAGAGAAGCGATGGAGAAGATAGGGAACGAGTTCAGTGAGACTTACAGACAGTATGGCGAGCTAATGAACGTAAGCAGAARACCCTTCCYGTTAAAATACCAGTATCTTACGTCAGGTGCATGTTGGACATTATTCTGTTTTAGAATTACAAGAAAACAAACTTTCTTTCACTTTATCATTTTATACTTCATGTTCAGAATCACACTGCTGCTGCCACTAAGGTTCTGATATTTATTGTACTGTATTTTTGTATTTTTGCTTTGTCAATTTTACTTTGGTGTAAATGCAATCCTGTTTTCAGAGTAAACATTATTTTTATTGTAATTTTATTTTTTACTGTTAGATCAAGGACAGTTGTAATAAGCATTTAATTGCAGGTTGTACTGTGTATGGTTTTATGTGTGAAAAAATTTAATTTGTTTTTATTTGTCAACTGTGTTTTAGGAGAAGGTTCACAGAATTCTCCAGGCAGAGAACGACGAGACGAAGACTCTGACAGCAAATCAAGAGTTACTGAAGGTAAACTTTTTTTTCATGACACTACAACTGCTAACTTTGTGTGTGTTTATGAGGCTGGGTGGGTGTGTTTACTTGTTTACTGATTTTGGGGACACKTTGGTTGGCTAATCTCAAAAATAATCAAGTCAGTTTTTTTTTAAGTGTGTGTGTAGAAGAAATTAAAGCTATTAAGCGATAATTGTTTGTATTTCAGGACTCCCTGGCTAAGTCTGAGGAGAAACTCCAGGAGTCTGTAGAGACCGTCGCTCAAATGGATGCCAAGGACTCTAAACTGGAAGATCTGGTGATGTCACTGAGAGAAGCAATGCAGCACATGCAGAACCAACTCAGTGATGCTTACAGAGAGCGTGAGAAGCTAAATAATGTAAGCAGATAAAATCTTTCTATTCAAATATTTATTTAAATACAAGTGACGTGAAGAATTTTTATGTTTCTGCTGCATGATGAGGTTCGTTTAAACAAAAGGAAAATTACATTTTCAGTTTGCTCATTTTAAATTACTGAATAGATCTGGCTCACACATAAATGTGTGTGTTATAGGAGTGTAAGTCAGAGCAGGATGCCCACGGCATGCTTGAGTCTGAGGTCAAAAAGGCGAAGGAAAACTTTGTGAAAAGTTACTATTGGAAGCTTTTCTTCCCATTATTTCATCATGGTTGTACTTTTATATGTACCTTTGCATACATGAACAGTTAACATTTGACTTTGAATCTCACCTGCTCTATGTCCCTCACGAGTTAGCCATCGCCAGTTAGTGTAATTGACAGGGCTGAACGTAGTTTAAACTCTTACCAGAGGTGGGTAGTAACGAGTTACATTTACTCCGTTACATTTTCTTGAGTAACTTTTTGAAAATTAAAATTCCTTCTATGAGTAGATTTAATGCATCATACTTTTTACTTTTATTTACACTTACAGCAGTTAGTGTAATTAACAAGGTTGAAAGTAGTTTTAAATTCTTACTGGTACTATGTAGCTTAAAAGTAAGGAGAATAAACCATGGAGTTGGTGGACAGTCCTGTAAATCTCTGTAACTCTCTTATTCCAATTCTGAATATCAGATCAAATAACTTCCAGGTTCCGGGGTTAAATCACAAATAGCATTAAATAGAAAGCTAGTGCACTGTGGTTTACAATCCCMTGTCCCAAATGCCAAGTATATGTGATGGTAGGTATTGAATTTAAAAAGCCTTAATCGTTGTATTTCAGGTCTCCATAGGTGAATTGAAGGAGAAACATCAGAAAGCTGTGGAGAACATCACTCAGCTGGAGATCGAGAAGTCTCGCCTGATCGACCAGGTTGTGTCACTGCAGGATGAGCTCTCCGAGAGCCACATAAAAGCTGATAACCTAACAAATGTAAGCTGAACAAAAATAATGCAGTTTATTTTGCCAAATTAACATTTTTTATTTCAATGTACTGTTTTTATTACATTATTTTACTGAATAAAATTTGAAATTATGGAAAATGTGAGCATTAAACATTACAGATGAATTCCTTAACCATGTGTCTTTTTTAGGAGTGTGAGCGAGAGCGGGAGTCTCACAGCATCCTCCAGTCTGAGCTCAACCAGACCAAGGATGACTTCAAATATTTAGAGAAAAATATGACAGTAAGCTTTTATTTTCACAAAGTCATGATTGCTGTGGTGTTTTTTTTCCATCGGTATATATGAACAATAAGCATTAGAAATTAAAGCTCATCTGTTCCATGTTTGTTTTAAAAGCAGGTGTATTTGTGTGCATGTGCGAGTGTGTGTCTGTGTTACCTTTGGGTCACATTTGTGTTTTTTCTCCTCATCCATTTTAGTTATTCTCATGAGTGGTCAGTAATTTTGTATGTGACTTTGTGTAGAAGTAAATAAAGCCAGTAAGCCTTAATTGTTGTATTTCAGGTCTCCCTGGCTGAATTGGAGGAGAAACATCAGAAGGCTTTGGAGAACATCACTCAGTTGGAGACAGAGAAGTCTGACCTGATAGACCAGGTGGAGACACTGAGAGAAGCGATGGAGGAGATAGGGAATGAGCTCAGTGAGACTTATAGACAGTATGGCGAGCTAATGAATGTAAGCAATACAAAACTCTTCCTGTTAAAATACCAGTACTGCCATTTATAAATACAATGAAACCTTGGATTGTGAGTAAGTGTTTTGCAAAACGAGCATTTTTTAAATTATTTTAACTTGATAAACAGCGAGGTCTTGAAATATTAGTATGCATGCTCTTTGTCTGCTGAGCGTCTACTGAGCCAGTGGGTCTTCTTTCTCTCGCGCTTGGGATTTGGGTAATTATCTCCCATGCTCAGGCTCAGTGGGCATACGTCACTCCTATAGTCAACATCCATATGTGTACTGTTTACTATAACATTCTGACCATGTGTGTGTGCGCGTAAAGGATTTTATTTATTTATTTTTTTTTACAAATGTAGTGACTGTTCTGTAGCAACTGTATTGCAATAAGAGCCCGCGTAAAGAGAAAGGTTAAAAAGGCTTTAGCAGTGCGGGAGATGAATCTGTTTAACGACAATTCAACATCACATTTCTGCAAAATCCTTAAAAGGTGTCAAAAGCAAGTGTCATTAAAGAGGCTCCTTGTTAAAGAAGTTTGCTGACAGAGACTCTCTGTCAGAAAACAGTGATTCCGTTTGTGTGTGTGTGTGTGTGTGTGTGTGTGTGTGTGTGTGTGTGTGTGTGTGTGTGTGAAAGTCGTCCATCACAGTAAACCCACCCAGAGTCGTACTATGTACTATACCCTCCCCTGAGTGCAGGTTAATTCTTTTTTATTATTATTATATTTAGTATTAATTCTGTTTCTATGAATATTTTTTGGTTATGGAACAAATCATCAGAGTTTTCGTTATTTGTTAAGGGGTAATTCACTTTGACATACAAGTGCTTTGGATTACAAGAATTCCAAGGGAACAAATCATACTTTTGTAATCCAAGGTTCAACTGTATTTATTTGTTATTCATATTGGCTTTTACTCACCTTACATCAGCCACATGTTAGAATTTTTTCTGTTTTAGAATTCCAAGAAACAGTCTTAAACTTTATAATGTTTCAAGTCATTTTATACTCTGTGTTTACACTGCTGCTGCCACTAATGAGTGCCACTCTGATATTTATTGTAGTATATTTTTGTATTTCCCTTTTAAAATATTATTCTTGTGTAACTACAATCCTATTTTCAGGGTAAACTTTTATTGTAATTTTTTATCTGAGGTTTTATTGCTGGGCCATGGATAGTTGTTTCACTCCAAGTTGTCAGGAATATGCTTTTATGAGTGAAAAATAAAATTTTAATTCAAATGTGTGTCAGGAGCGAGAGCGTGAGGCTTACAGAATCCTCCTGACAGAGAACGAGGAGATGAAGACTTCAACACACAATGAAGAGTTACTGAAGGTTAACCTTCCATCACATGACACTACAACTGTTATTGTTAACTCCGTGTGTGTGTGTTTGGTATGTGGCTGGATGGGTGTATTTTCTTGTTTACTGATTTTTTGGCACATTTTCACCTTCATCCCATTTATTTTATGGCTAATCTCATTTGGCTAAATTAATCATTGTTTTTTTTTTAGAAAGTATGTTTGTGTTTGTGTAAATTACAAAAATTGAAAAGCTAATAAACGACGATTATTGTATTTCAGGACTCCCTGGCCAAATCTGAAGAGAAACTCCAGAAGTCTGTAGAGACCATCTCTCAACTGGATGCCAAGAACTCTAAGCTGGAAGACATGGTGATGTCACAGAGAGAAACAATTGAGCACATGCAGAACCAACTCAGTGATGCTTGCAGAGAGCATGAGAAGCTGATGAAAGTAAACAGAACAAAACCCTTTTGATACAATTTTTATTTCAATGTGGTGAATAATGTGAGGAATGTTCATGTTTCTGCTGCATGGTGAGGTTCATTTAAACAAAAGGAAAATTATATTTTCAGTTTGGAGTTTTTTTGTTTACTGATTAGATCTGGCTCACACATAGATGTGTGTGTTTTAGGATTATAAGTTTAAGCTTGAGTCTGAGCTCAACAACAACAAATTAACACTTGAATTTGAATCTCTTCTGCTCCTTGTGCCTCAAGATTTAGCTACCGACAGTTGTAAATAACAATACTATGTAGGCAAATGGTGAGGAGAATAAACCATGGAGTTGGTGGACAGTCCTGTAAGTCTCACTAGTTTCTCTTATTCTGCTTATTCCACTTTAGAATATCAGCTCCATTAATTTCCGGCTTCCAGGGTTAAATCACAAATAACATTAAATGGAAAGCTAGTGCTCTATGGTGTACAATCCCCTGTCCCACAGGCCAAGTATATGTGATGGTATGTATGTTATCTATATAAATACAAAAAAAGTTGTTGTTTTTTTCTGTACATTGGTCAGGACTCGCTTTTTCAGTTATATCTTTACATTTCATACATTGGAGGATCCGAAACCAGTCTCAGAAAAAATTCTATCTGTAAGTCTCTTCAGCCAGATTTTGTCATAGCATCACGCAAAACTGTCTGGATGGAATTGATAGGTACTTTGACTTTGACAGTACTTCTATATTCACCTAAAGTTAAATCTGTGCCATATAAGAAATTAAAATGCTGAGTAAAAGTTCTCAAGCAGTGCCAGATTATGTCACAGCATCTAGCGTTTCTTTTTTTTAAAACAAATTTAGTGCTTTTTGCCTCATGCTGGGCGTAGCTATACATGTCACTCAACAGAGACAATTGACGCGATAGTTTACTGTGTATAGACAGAGTATGCGGAAGACACAGAAATGACATAATGTCCCTACAAGCCGTCAAAATCCTCAGCATAGCATACTTCAAAAAAGGAAAGTAGACTGCGAAAACTGAACCTTCAGAGATGAATGGAAAGATCAACGTATATTTATTCTTCCTGTGGGAAGTTTAAAACCAGTTTGTCTCATATGTTCCAAAACCATGGAGTTAATTAAAAGCAGTAATGTGAATCGCCACTATGAGTTAAACCACGGTTTGTTAGAGCAAAAATACAGCAGCAGTCTAAGGTAAGATATCTGAACTGATTTAATGAAACTTTGGCAGTACTTAGGTTTTTGCCTGAAGTTCAACCTGTGCCATAAATGAAATCAAAATGAGGAGTAGAAGTCAAGTTACAAGCAATTATGTGCCAGATTATGTCACAGCATCATGCAAAACTGGCTGGACAGAATTGAATGAAACTGTTGCAGTACTTGGATATCTGCCTGAAGTTTAATCAAAATGCTGAGTAAAAGCTCGGATGTTATGAACAGTTATGAGCCAGATTTAGTAAGCCACTAATAAGTATCTTATTTAATGTAAACAAACACCTGCACCAACATTTATTAATTAGAAAAGCTAAACTGAATATTTTTGATGGAATATTTTCACCCTGAAATAACAGCCCTGAAGTAGTACAAGTGAATTTTAATCCGCTGGAGTCATTTTAAGACAAAACTTAATCTTCTGATAATCTACTTTTTTCTGATCTACTCTGTGATTACCAAACAGGAAGTGGCTGATAATGAAAGAAGTACAACTTGGCATAAACAATCTGTGCAAGCACAAAATTATTTCTCAGTATTAATAAGTTAGGCAGAGAGTACTGCTGTACAGAAAGACGAGCAGACGTATGTGGACTTAACCCTGAAATGATATCACTGATTACATTAAAGCTGATGAGCTTATTTTTGCTTTAACCTTATAACTATTTCTACAAACTCTTTTCAGCTAGTTTAAAACAAAATTAGATAAAAATTTGAATGTGTTTTAGGAGCGAGAGCGTGAGGCTCACAGCAGTCTCCTTCAAGCAGAGAAAGAAAAGATGAAGACTTTGACACACAATAAAGAGTTATTGAAGGTAAACTTTCTTTTCATGACACTACAATCACTATTGTTAACACTGTGTGTATGTGGGTGTGTTACTTTCATTTTGGGAATTTGTTGGCCTTTTCTTCACAGTTTATTTGAAACTATGCTCATGAGTTTTTAAAAGTATATTAATCTGTGTGAAGGAGTAAATAAAGGAAATAAGCCTTAATTGGTATTTCAGGTTGCCATTGATGAACTGGGGGAGAAACATCAGAAGGCTGTGGAGAACATCACTCAGCTAGAGATCGAGAAGTCTCGCCTGATCGACCAGGTTGTGTCACTGCAGGATGAGCTCTGCAAGAGCCAGAAAAAAGCTGATAACCTAACAAATGTAAGTAGAAAAAAATCATGCATTGAGCAGTCTATAAAGTCAAAGTAAAAATTATTATTTCAGTATATTGATTAACTGAATACAATTTGTAGTTGAAAGTATGAACATTAAACATGAGAGATGAATTTCTTCACCATGTGTTTGTATTAGGAGTGTGAGCGAGAGCGGGAGTCTCACAGCATCCTCCAGTCTGAGCTCAACCAGGCGAAGAATGACTTAAAATATTTTGAGAAAAATATGACAGTAAGGGTTTATTTTCACAAATTCATGATCGCTATGTTGATATATGATATGCTGTGTTACCTTTGGGCCACATTTGGGCTTTTTTCCCTTGTACATTTTAGTTTAATCTCATGAATACTCAGTCAGACTTGACCCGTGAAAAGTGTGTGACCCGTATATACAGTATAAGTAAATAAAGCCAAGAAACCTTGATTGTTGTATTTCAGATCTCCCTGGCTGAATTGGAGGAGAAACATCAGAAGGCTTTGGAGAACATCACTCAGCTGGAGACAGAAAAGTCTGACCTGACAGACCAGGTGGAGACACTAAGAGAAGCGATGGAGGAGATCGGGAATGAGCTCAGTGAGGCTTACAGACAGTATGGCGAGCTAATGAACGTAAGCAGAACAAAACCCTTACTGTTAAGGGAGTATCACTGGTTTGTTCGTCGCATTTTAACACTTAGTGAAAACACCCCCTGTCCTGTATTGGATACTGGTACAGTATACAAAATGATACTTCATGTACGCCCTGATGAATATCCAGGTGCATCCTTTGTTGCCAAGGTATTTTGACACGCCAGGCTCAGTTGACTCATCAAGCAGCATCTTAAGGTCCCTGCAAGCTCGTTTGAAGATAGTACCACAGTCCGATTGCATCTATATAGCTGCGCCTCTTGACGTGTCCATTTATTTAATAAGCTTCATATGGAGAGCTCCAATCTTTTGGCTTGTTTCACTCCATGGGCTGAATAAATCAACGTTGATGTTTGTGAAGGACGGTTCAGTATTAACATCGTCTGAGGGTACATCTGCCATCTTCTACTCTGTAAACATCCCACGCTGCTTGCTACACATGAGTTTTGTAATATAGTGTTGCTTTGCCTCTTGGTTCCAATTATCCAGAATCCACACTGCGTAGAGGAGCTTTTGTGAAGCAACCTTGATGCCTCACACTCTTGTGGTAGTGGCGAATGAGAAGTGAAGATATATGGCTGTGACTTGGGATGATAAGCAGGTGCCTTTCAACTACAGTACGTCAAGCGAAGTGTGTTAGTTGGCCACTGACTCTCAGCAAGCCGTTGTCATTAAGCACAGGATTAAGCTTTCTAAGAATGTTTCTCTCTTTCCGAAAACACAATAACTCTGCCTGATATGTTTGAGCTTGGGATATCCTGCTTGGGAAAGTAGGTCATCCATTCTTGATTTCGCACAGAACTATGTGAGTAAGAGAGGCTACAGCTCTCTTCATGCCATGCAGAGAATCTCTCGAAGCAGGTGGCAGGTGTTCAAATGCTTTTTCGGGAAGCACTTGTAAGGGTGAAGTAGGACCAGTAAGTCATCTGGTTCCTGGTCTAGTAACGCCATCATCAGGGTTTAGATGTGTAGGAATATAGTGCTATTTCTCAGACCTAGCCTTCCTAATGTGCTGCACTTTGTTGTGCACATAAACATAAAACCTGTGCGTTTCATTACATATTTGGCCTTTTTCATAAGAAATCCAAGTGAGACATGCCACATGAGTCTGTGATCTTGAGGTAGGCAATGTCCTCTACAGAAGCATCACAAAAGACATGCTTCCTTGCCGCAGGGGAAAGGGTCATGGAGCTTCAAAAAGACTTGAGGCTTTGTGTCGTCCTCCATGTTCCTTTAAGGACTGTCTCCAGGCATTCCACTCTCCCTCTTTTTCCACTGCGAGTGCTACTGTATATCCCTGGGCTGGTAAGTTCTCGAAGGAGAAGCTTTTCAAACAGTTAAGTTAAGCCTTTATTTGTCACATATACCTCACAGCACAGTGAAATTCGTTCTTTGCATATCCCAGCGTAACTCGGGTCAGATACAGCCATGATACAGCGCCCCTGGAGCAGACAGGGTTAAGGGCCTTGCTCAACAATGGCAACCTGGTGGAGCTGAGGATCGAACAGCCGATCTTCTGATCAGTAACTCAGTGACTTAACCCTCTGAGCTACCACTGCCCTAGGCGATTTACTGTTGCAAGTAAATGTTACCCTACGGGTAAATAGATTGTCAGCGGCAGCTACTCAGAAGGTGAATGTGTTGACCTCCATGTTCCAGTTAAGGTGGTATGGTATGGTGGTATGATGGTTGGACTATTGGAGGTTATTTTACATTTACATATTAGACAGGGCACTATACTTTGTGCATGTCTTGATGAATGCTACTGGTTTGTGGTAGAACTCTGAGAGGACTGTTGTTCAGATCTGGGCCAGTCATCAACACAGCGTTTAGGGAGACGCCAAGGTTTTTACCACTTGAATCGAAAACGACTCTGATCTGCTCAGGTTTGTGTAAGTGATAAATGCAGAAGATAGACAGACACCACACTTCTTCACCGCCTTGGAGTGGTGGAGCTACATTATATTGGCCAAAGTATTCACTCAGACATCATAATCATTGAATTCAGGTGTTCCAATCACTTCCATGGTTAAAATCAATCACCTAGGCATGCAGATTGCTTCTACAAACATTTATGCMGAATGGGTCGCTCTCAAGATGCCACCTGTGGAGTACGTCCAGTTATAAAATTTCCTACAAAATTGGTTACTAAATATTTCAGTCAACTGTTAGTGGAAGTGATTGAGAATGAACAGAAACTCAGCCATGAAGTGGAAGGCCACATAAAATCACGGCACGAAGTCAGTGGATGCTGAGACACATAGTGCAAAGTTGCTAATTTTGGAGTAATTATCCATTCTGTCAAATAGAGCTTTCTAAATGAATTCTGGGTAACCAAAGCACTTCCCAAACCGTGACCATGCTTTCTGAAGGCCTGCGGCGGCCGTGCTCAGAAGGACATCTCTGATCTTCTCTGTTACTCATACCTGTCGGACAAGCATTAGGTGGCCACTGCAGAGTACCTACTGTATGTAGTGAGTTATGAGGTGCTGATCACATGGCCAAACGCTGTGCTGATTAGGATGGTTGAAGACAGGTTGGCTGTGCGCAAAGACCGGCCATGGGGCAGCAAAATGGTCTTGTGTGGGTTGCGTCATATGAGTGTGTGATGGTTTTAGTGTAACCTGATGAGGCTTGAATGTGACCAACACCGCTGAATGGGGTTTGGTCATTTTTCAGGGAGGAGTATTAGTCGATGTATTCATTCATTCTCTTTTCCTTTGATGAACATATGAAAAATTTAAATACTGACATGACATATTCATTAAATTCTGATGTGGTGGCAGCCAATTCTAGGATCTTGCTTCATAATTCTAAGACATTAAGTAAAGTAAAGTAAAGCCTTTATTTTGTCACATATACATTAGAGCACAGTGAAATTCCTTCTTCGCATATCCCAGTGTAACTGGAGTCAGAGCGCAGGGTCAGCCATGGTACAGCGCCCCTGGAGCAGTTAGGGTTAAGGGCCTTGCTCAAGAGCCCAACAATGGCAACCTGGCTGAGCTGGGAATCGAACCGCCAATCTTCCGATCAGTAACTCAGTGCCTTAGCCCTCTGAGCCACCACTGCCCCGTCACATTACTCGTCACATTCTGAAACGCAGTCCATAACAATAAGTGTTTCACTGCACATCGTACTGTGTGTGGTGTTATGTGTAACAAATAAAATTTTTATGTGTTTTAGGAGCGAGAGCACGAGCGCAGAGTTCAGTCTAAGCAGGAGTTTCCTCTAGGCAGAGACAGACATAATGAAGAATCTGACACACAACGAAAAATTACTGAAGGTAAACTTTCCTCTCATGACGCTACAACAGCTATTGTTAACTCTGTGTGTGTATTTACTCATATTTTGGGAACATTCCAACCATTTTCACAATTTATTATTGGTCTATTCTCATGATTAATTAGTTTCTTGTACAGGTAAAAGTAAATGAAGCATATAAGCCTTAATTGTTGTATTTCAGATCTCCTTGGCTGAATTTAAGGACAGTCATCAGAAGGCTGTGAAGAACATAAACCAACTGGTGGATGGAAAGTCTGACCTGACAGACAGAGTGGAAAGACTGCAAGGCAAAATGGAGAAGGAAATGAAATTCCTCCATGAAATGTTCAGTTAGATGAAGGAGTCTTTGTCTCATAAGAAGTTACTAAATTTTTCTTCCCAAGTGCCTCCAACTGCTTTTGTGAACTCTGGTCTCTAAGTCTTGTTTTCTGTACTAAACTATGTGTTAGTTATCAGCAAGAAATGTAAGTGCAATACCTTTAAAGTGTTTCAAACAGTGTACATGTGGATATTGTGAAGCTTTCTAAAACGAAATTGTCTTTTCACAGAAACATGACATACCACATGGACCCAAGGAGACAGCAAACATTGTTAAGCTGTTATTAATTTAAACAATTAAATTAATTATATAAATGTAAAGATAAGATAATTTGATTACAATACCACAATTTCACCAAAAGGGGTTAATCTGGGAACAGTGCCTCATCACAAATTTATTTTATAGGAATATTCATGATTACAGAACATGCCTCCTCTTTCGATGTCTTTTAAAACATAATTACTTTATTTTAATCATCAGATTAAGTAAACTCACTTGTGGTTGTTTTTTGTTTGCTTGTTTGTTTGTATGTTTTCTTCATTAGGAAGGTTAAAAGACATTAAAAGACATTTTTAAATGACACATTCATCTTTATTAGCTTGATTATTAGTTAAAACATGCACAAAACAACCTCAAGCTAATTTAAAAGCTAAATTAAGCTATTAAATAATTGTGCAATTTGTGATGCGATTAATCAATTTAATTTGTTTCAATAATTGATTAATCTAACATTTGTTAGATGCAGCTCTAATTCAAACACACACCGCTTGGCTCTTAAAAAAAAGGTTGTGTCAAATTTTGTTGGACCGCCATTTGCTTTGATTACGACATTGCATCAGTGAGCTTATGCAACGTCACACCATTTATTTCTGTCCAGAGTGACATTAATTTCTATTCAAGTTCTTGTATTGATGATGGAACTCTGTGGTGGCCAATCCATGTATGAAAATGATGCCTCATGCTCCCGGTTCCATCAGAGAAGAAAAATGCATCGATGGGGAAAAACCTGTTCATTCAGTATATGCAATAATTAGTGGTTATTAGAACAACTGTAGCATGACTCCCTGTAAAATGATACACATAGTTAAACCTTCCCATGCTGATACTGTCTATTATCACCACTCATGGAAAGCCTCTCGTCCAATTAGATTGCTCAGTCTGAACTAACTGTTGTATATTATTTGTCATTTATTTAATCTAAATTTATATTTTGTTGAAAATTATGTTGTTATGCTTAAGTTTTTATGTGGGAAACGTTAATGGCAAATCACAGAAAAATGTGATTCAGCAACATGTTAATGTGTTATTCCTCCCTGTCTCTTCAAATATGGTCCAATCAGTGTCAAGGCATGTTCTAATTAGTACTGCTCTGTCCCTTTCAGAGCGATATCAGTCTGAAGTTGTTGATCATTTGACAGTCTATCACAACTATCTGGGTGAGATTTTTTCCCCCAGTGACTATAGTTCATTAACTTTGGTTCGGTAGCTTTATTCACTGCAGTGTATACAGTACGAGTTCTGGAAGGACTCATATTTACCGTGCTTTCGTCATATCCTGTTACAATTCACGGGAAAGGTACGCTAGCAGGGTTCAGGATCAACATGGCTAACATTAGCTCATCTCAGAGCAACTCGATCATGTCTTTGAGTAGAGACAGTTACAGGAGTGGGGCATATGAAGTACCTGTTAAAGAACAACCATGAGAACAGCAGGGCAGATGTGGAAATACTCTGTGAAGCTACAGTAGCTGATTAAAGTTTGACCATCACTACACAACTGGGTGATCGTCACAGGATTGCGGTTGATAAAAACAAGCACATTTTATCCAATGTAATAGATTGTGATGAGTTTTGTTAAGATATTCATTGTGATACTGTTAACTGCTTCAATGAAAAATATGCACGAGCTAGTGTACAACTGTGCAAAACAAAAATATCCTGCAATTTAGGAAAGATAGTATTAATTGGATTTGGCGTTCCTGCTGGATTCGTTACAACTTTAATACTTGTGTTTTGACTAGAACGCCTAAATAGTGTATCACATCCTTGCCGCCGTTTTAGACGGGTTCCAAATCATTTAGGAACGATTGCGCAGTGAAACTCGATAAAAACACTGTGTACTGACTGTTTAAAAACACTGTCCACTCTTGTAGACGCTGCCTGTAACTACATGAGAAAAAATGGCTACGACTCACGTTATCACTTGCTTGCACTTGATAATGTGAGTCTCATGAGGAATAATCGGAAACAAACACAATGCAGTTGTTTGAACTTTAAACATTAGTATATATTTAACATTTTTCATTCAGATAATTTTAATGAGCTTTATTGGCATGACTATATATGTACGGTATTGCCAAAGCATATGGCAGAAGAAACTATTATTAAATATAGAAATTTTGCATAAACTAAATATCAATACAAATATTTACAGATATTAGCAACCTTCAAGAATAATAAAACTTTTTCTTTCTTTTTAAGAATACCTGTATTTAGTCAATGTGGCACACGCGCCACTGGTCAGGATGCACACCGCTATTCTCAAACCCATACAAATCATTAACACAGCAACATCAAGTGCTGTCACAGACAAAATGCTAAGATCTTTGTGTTGTCCATCAATAAAATGTGTTTCGGCTTTACATGGTTTCAAAATAATCACATTTTGTAGCCAAAATGCATGAACCATATGACATTTGGTGTTTCACATTTTAGCATGTTGCTTTCCACTACCAATTTATTTTACATGGTGGTTTGAAAGTTATACGACTCTGTGTGTTGTTGTATTTATTAGTAGATTTAATTCAGCTGTAATACGCAGGAGAAACTGAAGAGGTTGAGACCAACTTACAATGTCTGCGGGACACTTTTTGCAGATGTGTTCAAAGACCCTGAACTGATTGCAGGTTTAAGACATGTTGGACTACCAAGGAGAACATCTTAGAAGTTAWAGGTAATGGATTTCCTAATTCTATTGATTTGTTTTTAGTCTACTAATCGTTGTACAGGTTAGGCTTCATAGAATGCATTTTCAGTTTTTTCAGCAGGGGGACAGAATCACAGAATTTTTACATTGTAGGAAATTACTACATACCTTTTCACTCTTCGTGATTACTTTGATGATGCAGTGTGTATTTACTGGGCTCTTAAGTTGTGTATTAAAGTGGAAATAATTAAATGATTCTAATAACTGTTGTTATATCAGATACTGTCAGTGTGTTTAGGGAGTCAGTGAAAAGCGAGTTGTTCACCGTCACACTGACGATACAGCTGATATCTGAACGCTGTTCTGGCAGTTAAAATTCCGTTTCTCCGTCATGTCTGTCAATGGAAGTTGTTTGTGTCAGCTTTGTTCTGTTTTCTAGAGCATTTCCAAAACACCTTCCAAAAGCCCCTTCTAGTGGCTCGTGTAAAAAAAATAAAATGTCAAAAAAAGACTTTAAAGTATGCTTAAAAAAAGAAAGAATGAAAATGCTAAAGTTTAATTCTCTAACAACAGCAAACAAAATCTTGTTAAATACGAGAATAAAATAAAATTGGGACAACATTGAGTCGTAGTCATTTTTCTCATGTAGTTACACGCAGCGTGCACAAGGGGGCAACGGAGTGTTTAATCACGTTTTCCCGTGCTTTTCCAAACGATTTTCGGGCACGTGAATCGGGTTTCACGCACGTGAATTGGGATACGCATTGTGTGCGTCGTGTCTCTTGCGTGAATTATTATTGATGAGTCTGATCGGCTTCCATACACTTGAGCCAAACTTCCGCTGTACACACATTCAGCTCTAGTTGACCACAGCTAAAAGTAGTGCCACCTTGTGGAATTATTTGGTATTGCCATAGAGTCACTTTACCAAACGTCTGAGGAGACAGGAGTTACAGGAGTGAGGGATACATCAGTACAGAGCTGGATCATGGTCATATAATTGGTTGATTAAAAACAGGCACATTTTATCCCCCCAAAAAATAGATTGTGATAAGTTTTGTAAAGATGTTCATTATGATACTCTTTGGCGGGGCTGTGCCACGTTGACTAAAAGTATCTTTAAAGTATGCTTAAAAAAAAGGAAAGAAACAAAAATACTAAAGTTTAATTCTCTAACAACAGCAAACAAAATATTGTTAAATACGAGAATAAAATAAAAGTGGAAGCAACGGATAGCATTGAGTCGTAGTCATTTTTCTCATGTAGTTACACGCAGCGTGCACAAGAGGGCAACGGAGTGTTTAATCACGTTTCCCTGTACTTTTCCAAACGATTTGGAACACGTCCAAAATGACAACAAGGATGCTACACACTTTCTAGGCGTTCTAGTTAAAATACAAGAAAGCAGATTGTAACGAAACCAGCAAAAACTGTACATGTAACATGTAATTATGAACTTCATGATGGATAAGGTCGTGCTAAGGCGCAGGAGGCTTCGCCTATTACGAAGATTCTGTTCACTGTTTAAGTGTTAGTAAACAATAATCTGTGTTATGATGTGATATTAATAAAAAGTAATTTGTAAAAAAAAATGCAGTACGAGGGGAGTGCAGCGGGTATCATTGGCACTTCACAGCACCGAGGTCCTGAGGTTTACATGATTTGCTAAAATGTGTGTGAAGCCTGTGACAAAGCTAATGATAGCTTTGTTCCTGCACACACACTATATATATTTTTTTTATTATTTAATTGATTTGTTATGTATCATTGGTGTACAACATATCATAAGGTATTTATTAATGTATATGTTTTAATTTAGAATTGAATATTGTTTATTTTTTATTTACAGCACATTGTTATGTCTGTATTCCTGAATGTGTAACATCCGATGTGTTGCTTGTGTTGCTTATGTTAAGAGGAACTAACAAGTTCCCCGCCCTGGTTTCCCGGGGGACAGGTGAGAGTGTGACACGGTGTGAGAGAAGCACATGGAAAAAGGTTCATAATCTATAAGTTTATTATCTATACCGTCGGGCCGTTCGGCTGAATAAAATAAGTTGCTGCAGACTGAACTGTAGTCGCTTATTACACACAGAAAGAATGGAGAATATTAAAACAAGTCAAGAAATGTGGGCCACAAAGTTATTGTTAAAAAGGCAACAACAAAAAAAGCGCCTTTTTGGCCTTAGATCACATTAGATATGTAAATAATAAACATCAGTGTATTTATTACAGAAGGCCAGGGGGAAAGTGCTGCTTGTCTGGAATTCAAAACCCAAATAATTGCTGCTGCTGCTGCGTCCTCTCTCTCTCTCTCTCTCTCTCTCTCTCTCTTTTTGTTTTGCATTTTGCCTCAGTGTGACCAGGCTTTGGTCCAAAAAAAGAAGCTCTTCAGGAGCAGGTCAGTAAGTTTGTTCTTTTGTCTTTAACCCTGTAGTGCACATTTACAGTCTCCTTCACAGGTTAATAATTGCAGCATCCATAATGGAATGTTTCTTTACACTAATGCCACATTTGGCTGTATTTTTATTCATTTATTTTAATCAAGCGCAAAGACTATGAGACTATGCTGAAAGTATATTACTGTTTTTTAAAGGAGCAGTGTCACAGCCATGTTACTGCCTTAATCCTTTTATTCTGAATCATATCTTAAATCACAAATTAAGTTACCTAACAACAGGATTTAATGCTGTGTTTGTCAGTAGATATTTTGTGTGTAGGTATCTGAGTATCCTTCCTTGGTAGCTAAACATGAACGTATTCATTGTTTTATATACCATTGTAGGTGTATCAAAATGTTTTTAGCTGTTAGCTAACTATAATCATAACTGTTTTAATAGATTAAAGTTGATCAAAGTAATGACTGGCTTTGCTTATCATCTATTAGAGAATTCTGGTGCTTAGTTGTTAGATAGCTGTATGAACCAGTGTAGAACTTGTTGTCTTATTGTTTTGCTCTGTATTGCTAAAGGTTTTTCTGCATAATTTATCCTCTGACTTATACTTGCAAATATACTCTAATTTTATGAACTTAGAAAAAACATATAAAAACTTTTCTCGAAAGAAATGATGATAAATGCTGCTCCAGTGGTTGTGAGGTGCGATTGTCCAGTAGCGTTATCAGTACTGTATGTTTTCCGTTGTTAAACCACAGCATGTCAGAATGCTCAAATCGAATAGGCCATCATAAAAGGATCCTCTTCTATCCCAAACGGCTTGTTACATGAACAATAGAGAAGGTGCGAATAGGAGGGAGTGTCTTTAGAGAGTAGAAAGGTGAGAGAGATTCGAGAGCATCTTTAAGGATTTTCCACCTGCACATAGATGGCTTCTTGAACCATCTAAACGCTGTCAAAATTCATACATTTTCATTCTCGAATGTGTGATGGTATGACAGGTGAAAGTATACTGATGCTGATTCCAGCCCTGAAGTCTTGCCACTTCTGTGTTGAAGCATCCTTTTATAAAGAGGTTGTTTTGTCTCCCCAGTGTAGAGCTTCTCTACACGGTGTAGAGCTCTGAACACTTTCCCCTGCATTCGACCGCTTATATTGCTATTCTTAGGTTTTGAAGTGCGGTCTTTGGGGTGGACAGGGACTCGAGGTAGTTTAGGGAGCCGAAAATATACACGGATGACAGTGTTATACATTGACTATACAAGCCTTCTCTCCACAACACCAAATGTATTAATTTTAGATGAGCTGTGTAATATAACATTCACACCCTGACTCGCTCATTACTGAGTAGAATAAGTTCAGTGAGATTCAGAATCAGAGCCGCACTTTTATGGTAGTAGATCAGTCTCAATAATAATTCACACAAAAGACATGATGCACACATGCGTATCCCAATTCACACGCACGAAAAAAATATATTCACAAAAAAAACACTATATAAATATATATATTTATAATATACGTTTCACAAATGCAAAACACATTTGACAGATGTGCAACTGTGCAAAAAAATTTTTGAATGTGAAATTCACGAGTGTATCATGGGCTGTCATCATAATCGCCATTTTTAAAAATGCTGAAATCAGGCAGCTTTAATCCAGCTTTATGTTACACAGACACTTGAGCTTTTAATGAAATAAAAGTAAATGTGGTGGCATTCAGATGTATCAGAATACCTCGTGACCCTTAGAAACATCTATTCTCCAAGTTAGAAACTGTGTCTGTCTTGATTGACAAACATGTAAGGAGGTTGAAGTGTTATAAAGATAATATTGTGCTATTACTGCATTATTTTCGGCGAAGTTAATTAACGAAACATTATGAAATAAAGTAATAACTTAGACGTGCATCCTGTTCTTGGTTCGCCATGCTGGTTTGAGGAGGTAAAGTTTCATTTCCGTTGTAATTAACTCAGATTGCGCAAAAGATTGGCAAAGCTGAGCTACTTGAGTGCTGCGCTCCTGGAGGGCTCTGATTGGTTGAATGGTGAGGTCGTATCTGATTGGCTAAAGAGTACGAGTGACCCACGTTGCTGCCAGCAGTCTCCAAAATACACACATACACACACAAATCCAGGGCGATTCGTACAGTGGAAATGGTTTGCACATTCACAGCACATGATACACTCGTGAATTTTAAACACACAGATGTACAACTGTGTATTTCTTTTAGTTGTGTTTTGCATTTGTTAAACGTATATTATTAATATATATTTATTTTGTGCACGTGAGTGTTTTTTTGTGAATTTATATTTTTTCGTGCACGTGAATTGGCATTCACGCACGTGAATTGGGATACGCATGTATGCATCGTGAATTATTATTGAGTCTGATCGGCTTCCATACACTTGAGCCAAATTTCCGCTGTACACACATTCAGCTCTAGTTCACCACAGCTAAAAGTAGTGCCACCTTGTGGAATTATTTGGTATTGCCATAGAGCCACTTTACCAAACGTCTGAGGAGACAGGAGTTACAGGAGTGAGGGATACATCAGTACAGAGCTGGATCATGGTCATATAATTGGTTGATTAAAAACAGGCACATTTGATCCAAAATAAATAAATTGTGATAACTTTTGTGAAGATGTTCATTATGATACTGTTAACTGCTTCAATGAAAGATTATAGTGAAACTTGAGAGCACTAGCTAGTGTACCGTAGTGATGGGTCGTTCATGAATGATTCGTTCGTTCTGAACGTGACATAGAAGAACGCGTGGTCTCGGAGAGTGATTCGTTCATGTTCTGCTGGGCGCGCATGCGCAAAATCTCCGTAGGTTATGTACAGAAACAGAATTGAACGGTTCTCAGTGACTCTTCTAATCCGAGTCGTTTGTTGTTTTTGTCACGTGACTCGCATTGACGCTATACAGTGCAATAGATTAAAAAGAACGAATGACTCAGACTAGGAGATATGATGGTGAGCGGCTCATTCAGTTTATAATAATGTCCTTAGCTGCATTGTAATATTTTCATTACTGGAACTAAAGTGGCCAAAATATGTGTATGTAGACGTGTTGGGGTCTGTTTATTGAAAATGTAGCATTTCATTCTATTTCTTATCAAAATAAGGAAATGAACTAAATGACTCAAAGAAAGTTTCGTTCATATTGATGAACGAGACTCAAAGAACCGAGTCATTAAAATGATTCCCAAATTTCCCATCCCTAGTGTACTACTGTCGGGAGAGAGAGTATTACATTTGGCGTTCCTGCTGGTTTCGTTACAATCTGCATACTTGTATTTTAACTTAATTAATGAATAGGTCGCCTGGTAGCATCTTTGTCGCCATTTTGGACGTGTTTAAAATCGTTTGGGAAAAGATTGCGCAAGGAAACGTGATTAAACACTGTTGCCCTCTTGCGGACGTGGCGTGTAACTGCATGACAAAAATGGCTACAACTCGGCGTTATCACTTGAGTCGCTGAGTCGTAGCCATTTTTGTCATTTAGTTACACGCAGCGTCCACAAGAGGGAGACGGTTATCGCGTTATCACTTACTGTGAGGAATAATGTGAAATAAACACAAAGGATATGGTAGTTGATAGTCTTATATTTTTTCTTTCTTATTTTTTAAGAATACTTGTGTTTAGACAATGTGGTTTAGGTGTTGAGACTAAAGTGAAATTTGATGTTTGAATGCTATTCTCAATTTTGTAAATATAATGACAATCAAGATAAGAAGAAGAATAGATTTTATGCAGTGATATTGCTCTATAACAATCCAGCTGACCACCGAGTCCTGCCATGTATTTCTTCCAGTCATTAGCTAAACCAGTGGCTTTCTAATTAGTGACATCACCTGTGTGTGAAAGAGAGGGGGAGGGACAGACTGCACTATGCCCCGCCCCTTATACCAACATGGCACAGTTTATCCACTGTACCCTGAGCTCGGCTAACCTCTGGATTGTTCATGTTCTTTTCTGTTTCAGATGCTTGTGAACTCGCAGTACGAAAACGGTCTGATCCCCACCTTCACGGTTGTGTGTGTGTGATGGCCGGCTGGACGTTCTCCTTCAACGGTGGTTCTGTGAGTAACCTCAGTTGTTGTCTCTCCTGCAGGGAAAAGACTTCCTCTGAGATAATGGATTCTCTCAAGACTTGTTAGATTAGTGCTGTGGGACTGATACTAACACCAGTTCTTCTGAAGTAGATCAGCCAGATTGACTTGTAGAAACTTTAACTTCCCAATATTTTCCTTAGTTTTTACTTGTCTAATGAAGGCATGTTTCAAGGAAATGTGTGTATATATTTTTAATTCCAAAAACAATCTTTACACAAGGATGCTGAATGTCTTTCCCCTATAGGCTTGAATCAAAATGATCTGCATGTAGAGATTAACTTTATAAAAAAAAATTAACCAAAATAAGGAAAGATTAAAATAAATAATGGACTCATCCTAGCATTTAAACAAACCCAGTTAAGCTGTGGATTTATTTATTCATGGCTTAAATGAGTGTTTGTGCTGTGGCACTTTGAAAAATGGACAAATTAAGAATCCACAAGCAAAAAAAAGCACTGAGGTTATATTTTTAACCTTAATTATGTCTTTCTTGTATTTATAAAAAGTTCTTTATGACTGGTACTGTTTGTCTTCATGTGATGTTTTAGACTGTTTTTGTTGTACATGACCAGTAACATTTCCCATCAAAAATCTGTCTGATGAACTGAATTATTCTCTTACAGTTTCTTCCCTTCTACAAGTGAATTCTCGGACTGTGGAATCTGTGTTTCCAGGTCCGCTTTATATATAAAACAAAAAATAATAATAATAGATCCAAGTTTAAAGCTTTTAATTGTCTCACTATTATGAAACGGGGTGAAGGCAATTCCAAAATTAAAACAAAATAAATATGGAATTAAAACAATTTCTAACGAAGCATTATACACAATGTACAATATTCTTATCAATTTTAGATTTTTTCTTTTGTTTAACTGAAAATGTTAATTCAGAAAACATTAAAAGAGTTGGGGGGAGGCTGCATGAAGAAGAGTAAAAGAAAGAGAAAACAGAATATGTCCTAGTTGATACTCTGGCCCTCGTTAACTCCATGTAACTTCAACCGCTAATAAAAGAAGAATAATAATAAAAAAAGAGGATTTTTGTGTTGGATCTTTAAAAAGAGCAGAGTCCGATTTCAGTGCGTGTCTTTGTGCGTTGAGGCTCGGTCAGTAGTCGGTGTCCGAGCCCTCCGTGTTGTCCACGTTCCGAGACAGCATGTAGTTGTCCATGTCGATCGAACGACAGTTATTAATAGCATAGCGTAGCCGCTCCGCCATCACTGATTGGCTGGAATAGGGTGGGAGGCGGAGTTGGAAGAAACAGGTCTGGGACGTGGGAAGACTGTCGTACGGCTATGGGGACAGAAAAAAAACGGTATGAGAACACAACGAGAGAGAGAGACAGGAAAAGACAGAGGGGCTGTGTGAGGGGTGCCAAAATGTATTAAAGAGGGACTGACAGTACTTATGACCTAAGGGGCAGGGTGAGTGAGACACAGTGTGAGGGAGAAAGACACCAGGAAAGAACACGTCTAGGAGAGGGACACAGCTGTGTGTGTCTGTCTCTCTCTTACCCGGTCCACCTTCATGATCTGGAAGCGCTGGGAGATGTCGGCCGTGTTAGCGGGCAGACGTGAGCGTCCGGAGACGAAGCGCATGAACAGCATGCGCTCCTCGTTGGAGAACTCGTCGAGAGTCTGCCAGAACCACTGCACGAGCTGCTGCTGCTCCTCCACCTCGCGGTAACGCACCACCTTCTTCAGCACCTCCACGCTGATCTCCGCCAGACCGCACACCATCTGCTCCAACTGCCGAGCGGTCAGCAAGGAGAGCAGAGGGACCGGCACGATCCACGACATGCCCTCCCGCACGGCCGCCACCTGACACACACACAATTCTTACGTAGGTATAGCCATCCTCTGAGTCAAGAGTTCTTTTAGCTCTTGACCACACCAGGTTATCTATGCCAGGAGGTTAAACCTTGAGTAAGATTGATATACACTACCAGTCATAAATATGGACACCCCTTCTCATTACATTTTTATTTCTTTCTACATAAAGAAATATTCAATAATCTCTGAGCAGTTGATGTTGAGATGTGGCTGCCACTTGTGTTCTGTAAAGCCTTCAAAATGGATAACAACTATAACTAAAATGTAATCTTGTGTCCAAACCTTTCACTGGTACTGTATATAATAACGCTTCAATCCAAATATTTTGTTAGGCTCAAAAGAGGACATCCACGTGCACAAACCCATAAAATAAAAATCATGTAAGTCAACATGACGAATTATCATGAAAAAAACAAACAAATGCATCATCAATACTGGGAGACCTGAGAGAGAAATTAAATAAAAACTTCCACATTATACTTTTCTCTCTTTTTTTGGTCTTTGTAGTGTATAATGCCTATATTGTGTAATAACTATAATTTAACGTCAGGAGCTGCTCATGATATAAATATGAAAACACACACCTGGCGATCAAGCTCGTGTAGCCGGTACTCTATGGCACGTTCCACATACTCCTTCCTGTTGGAGAAGGTCAGCGGGATGCTGTTTCCTCCCGGAATGATGGGCACCATTTTCCCATCAGCACTCTGACCCACAAACGAGTCCAGAGGAATCATCTATACAAACAAACATTATATTTAAACTCCGACATTAATCACTTATCAGTTCCAGATTCAAATAAATATTACATATAAAACCCACTTAGAAATGATTAGAGATTATTCAAAATTGAACAGTGATTGGGAAAGCAAGTGTTTAGAATGTAAAATAAAAATTGTGTGTGAACCTCGTGGAAGTTCTGCTCCGTGATGCTGCTGTCCTCCAGGTGCAGGATGCTGTTAAGTGTCTGGACGTACAGCAGGTCCACCTCCTCCAGGTCCTCCAGCATCAGCGGGATGCAGCACAGCTGCTTCCACACCATCGGAGCCAGATGCAGATCCAGAGGTTTCTTTGTGCGGATGGCGACGCCCATCAGGATGCCCAGGAACTTAAACTGTAATAAATGCTCATCCAGACACGCTGAGGGGTTCAGCAGGAATCTGAAGTTACACACACACAGTCAAAAGATCATTTCAAATTACATTAACAGAGATTTTTTTATGTTTGCAAAATATTTGTTTTTGAAGTATTTTTAAAGTAAGTTCTTAGAAGAACTCTGTATGGAGAAAAATACTATATTTTATGAATTATTTACACAATTATACACGTATTATAATTTGTGTACTTAAAAAAAACTGACATAAAAGAAAAGTTTATTAACGTAAGATTTAAAACTAGTTAATTGTCTCAGTAAATCTTATTATAAATTAGTTTAAATCAGTTAAATACTTATTTAATTATTTTATTTATAGTATATATCTAAATAATAATGAGCTAATCTTTTAGTAAAATCATATAAAAGAATAACTAAAAAGATTAAATATTTAAAAACTACATTTTATTTAACTCACTTTTATGCCAAAAAAAAATTAAATAATATATAGTAGTGTATTAATAATAAGCGATCTGTAAATCTCAAGTCTACACAGACAGACCGGCCCAACGTTTCATTCATGATAAATAAATTATCATTTAAATTTGGCTGTGTGTATATATTCCTAAATTAATGTCATAAACAGAAACAATTTAATTATGATACAAACAATTTTGACTTAAAACTCAGTGTCTTGTGTAAATGCTTGTACAAACAATTTATGAATAATGTTTATGAATTTATAAAGGCTATATAAATCAATATCATTCATTTTGGTAATGATGCGAGAGTAAAGAGGAAACCTGGACTCCTGACCTGTCTCTGTTGTAGCCCACTTCTGCTGTGGCATTAGGAGAGGGGATGAGCAGGTCCACAACCCCGGTCTCAAGCTCCTACACACACACACACACACACACAGTGTTATAATGATTTCTAGCTATGTTTTTTTTTGTTTTGTTTTTTTTTAATGCGAAGGTGAACATACCTGACACATCTCAGTAATCGTGTCATCAAAAACTCCTCCTGCGTCATCGGCTCCCTCTCCAACCAACTTCACCTTCCACGCCCGAGACGGCAGCCTGAGATCTGACGCATTCAGCTTCACGACCTGCCGTGCGATCTGCACGAATATGGGCTTACACTTCCTCCCCCTTCGTGTGTGTGTGTGCATGTGTGTGAGAGAGAGAAGTTTTAGGATTTAGAGCCATCTTGCATTTACAGGTCAATTATCTAAAACCCAGACCATAAATATGATTAATGACTGATTAATGTGTTCAGGACACGCTGTTATTGTAGTTGAAGATGAAGGAGTTACTGACCGAGTGGAGATCCTCTTGACGGTGATCTGAGGGCCGTAATTCTTGCCCTGCACCATGGTCTTACCGATGGAGCGCACCATCGGCAGCATGTACACACGTGGAGCCAGCAGAGGGCGCAGCTGCCCCTGTACGATACCCCACGTCCCAGGGTTATAATGAGATGTGCAACTCTGGAACAAAACACACACACAATACACACCAAAGATTTAAGCACTGTGTACTGTACAATAATACTTTATATAATATTTATTTACAAAGTCTCTTGCACAAGTATTTATCCTTAAAATGTAAGGGAAAATAAAAAATTAACGGAAAAAAAGCTAAAGTATTTGCCTGTTTAAATTTTTTTTTTATCTGACTAATCCACTCTAGTGATGGGTCGTTCATGGACGATTCTTTCTTTTTGAACAAATCTTTAACGTTAGAAGAACGAGTAGTCTCGGAGAGTAATCTGTACCTTTTTCTACATACGCTAAGAATATGCACAAAGCATCGCGAAACCTCCGTAGGTTATGTACATTGCACTGCATGGCGTCTATGGAAGTCACGTGACAAAAGAACGAAGGACTCGGACTAGAAGACTCATGAGATGAACCCATGAACTCATTTCTGTTTCCTGTACATAACCTGCGGTGGTTTTTGTCACCTGACAAAAGAATGAACAATTCGGACCAGAAGATATGAGAGGTTCCTGATTAACAGGAGAAAATTAACTAAATGAGTAAGAAAAGATTCGTTCATTTTGATGAATAAGATTCAAAGAACCGAGTCAATAAAATAATCCAAACTTTCCATCACTAATCCACTCTTGACCACTTAATGACCTTTACTGGAAAAAAAAGGATATATTTGCATAAAAAAACTCAAATACAGAGTATTGTACCCAGGATTTCTAGTTAGATCAAAAACCAAATATGACAGACAAGATTCACTGACGGCTGTGGCTGAAGTAACTATAGTCCGACTTGTAGCTCCTTCCTGAAACATTCAGCGTGTCCAACACCTCCCATAACCATGGCAATGTACACACACATGCTGAAAAATGCATATGTGGGAGTATTTCACTGTCTTGAGGAAAGTTAAGTGGTAAACTGAAGTTTGCTTTTCTCATCACTTTTGAGTTTTTTTTAATCTTGTGGAATTTTTTTTTTAGCATTTGTCAGAATTTAACAAATTCTGTTTACGTGGCATACAGGTGTACAAACAGACACTCATGACCCTAGAAATAATTTAGAGGTTGCACTGTACCATGGGGCGAATATTTAGTGTGTGTGTGTGTGCGCGTGCATGCATGCGTGTGTGTACTGTACCTGGTTGTTAGGGCTGAGGTTGAGCAGTCTCCAGGAGGAGTACATGAGGTCAGAGAAGTGGTAGAGCAGACGTAGTCGAGCTCTCAGCGCCTCCATGCTGACGTCCCTCAGAGCGCCGTACTGCGGAGGCACACACGCGGGCAGCCCGAGCTGCAGGGGCATGGACGAGCCTGCGCAATCCACAAGAAAAAGAAAACTATTAGGCGCAACTACAGTGCACATATTATGACTGATCAGTGTATATACATGCGTGTGTGTGTGTGTGTGTGTGTGTGCGTATATCTGAAACTGAAGCTTACCTGGTGGCCTGGGTGGAACTGAAGGGGCGGTCCATGCGGCACTGTGGCAACGTCCGGCTGAAATCTGCTGGATGGTTTTACCCTGCACGGCTGTGATGAGCGTCGGCTCCCGTACGTGGTTGGTGTGGCCCAAACCAAGCTACAACACATACACAGTTTTATCATCTCCACAGTTAGGTGGTCAACCTCTCCAGACACTCAGAAGAGACCTGAATAACTTCCAATTAAACTGGTATTTTATTAATGACTGATAATATATGATACATATTTAAATGAGTGACTACAACATAAATATAAACCTATGGTGCGTCATTAAACTCGGTCACATTCTTAGCAACTATAGCTAGCTGCTGTAAAAGTGTTTTTATTGCTATTTTTTTTTTAATTAAAACATAAAAAACGAATTGTATTATCCCCCCTATGAAAATAATCGAACAACATAAAATGGAAGATTGTGATGAGATTTCTAGATACAATATCACTCAAACAGATTAGGCCACTTCTAAAACACATTGATTATCAGGACTTTTCTAACCCGTTTTTTTAGCCACAGAAATCCAGTGCCTCTGGCTCAGAGAATGTACTGAAATTCAAGATGGCACCCGTATTGAAATAAAAAATTGACTATTGCTAGATGCATTAGTTTTTGGCTTCATTTCATATAAAAGGTGTGTTTACCTGTCCCTCAGAGTTGCTCCCCCAAGAGTAAACGTCTCCCGTAGACGCCAGGGCGAGTGTATGCTCCGCCCCAACTGCGATATCCTCGATAAACACGCCCACCAAGGCTGGGACCTGCTGGGGGCGGTTGTGATTTCGTGCGCGCCCCTCTGGCAGACCGATCAGGCGATCTACAAAATTGTAATGACAGACATGAGAAATTATATTTTAATAACGATACATCATTTTTCTAATTAGAATATTTAAAAAAGAAAAACTAAACTGAATGCACATGGGTACCTTGCCCAAAAGTGTAAACATTTCCATCTTTGGTTAAAGCCACAGAGAACTGGGTTCCACACGCCACCTTCTTAATTCCAATTCCACAAAGAATGTCCACTTTCTGTAAAACCAGAACACACACACACATCCTCGAACATGTAACTGTTTACGTTACGCGTGTTCATCTCGCTTCTTAACATAAAACACACATCACAGTCCAGTGCTGATTTAAAACACACTTCAACCTGACTGGAGACTGATTCAAAATAACTGCGTTTGTGATGTTAATTCTTCAGAAGAGAAAAAAAGGCAGAGGCTGGAAAGGAACCGAATGTTTATAGATGCTATAACACGAGTGAGGACTTGTTTCACAGACAATCCACGTAAAATATACAAAAAAGGGTTGCAACTAACGAGGATCCTGATGGTCACATAAACGATTAAGTATTAAAATAAATGTTTGTCTATTTGCGTTATGAATAGTGCGCTAACTCTGTCTGTCTTATTTAACAAATCATTTCATATACATTCTTTGTAAATTTAGGGCGGCACAGTGGTGTAGTGGTTAGCACCGTCGCCTTGCACCTCCATGGTTCGGGTTCGATTCCCGGCCAGGCTTGATTCTGTGTGCATGGAGTTTGCATGTTCTCCGCGTGCCTGATGGTTTTCCTCCGAGGACTCCGGTTTCCTCCCACAGACCAAAGACATGTAGATTAGACTAACTGGCGTTCCCAAATTGCCCAGTGTGTGTGAATGCATGTGTGTGTGTGTGTGTGTGTGTGTGCCCTGTGATGAATTGGTGCCCTGTCCAGGGTGTACACCGCCTTGTGCCTAAGTCACCTGGGATAGACTCCAGGCCCTCCGTGACCCTGAATACAGGATAAAGTGGTATAGAAGATGAGTGAGTGAGATTGTAAATTAGTTTGATGTTTCAGGCTTGTGCAAACTAACAATAAAGGCCATTAAAGATGAACACTTGATATACTGTACGTCTTAATTAATTGTCCTGCTGATAAAGATAAATTAAAGGATAAGCAAAGTTGCCTCTTTCAAAGCACAATTCCTTACAGTTTACACGCAGCAGACGCTGGTTAAGTTGATAAATACATCAACTCGGCTCATCATGAGACACATAAAGACCCTGCTGTCCCCACACTGGACTCACTGCAGTTTGTGTATCGTCCTAACCGTTCAGCGGACGATGTCCTCTCCACCACACTCCATCTTGCCCTCACTCACTTGGACAATAATTACACTAGCGTTCGAATGCTGTACATAAATTTCAGCTCAGCATTCCACACGGTCATCCGCAAACACCTGATCGGGAAGCTGAGCCTGTTGGGCCGGAACACCGTAGGCCATTACTTCAGTTATCGACTTTAGGGGACAATGCTGATTATTCTAAATATAAAAATGATGGGGTTATTTATTTATGCCTTTTTAAGCTCTAAACACATTTTGTCACATGCACAAACGCACACACACCAGGGAATATAGATCAATTTCAATTGTAGTATCAGGTTTTTAACAGTTTCCTTCTATAATTTGGTGGTATTGTGGAACGCTGGGTTCGGGATGAAGTCGATACCTGCGGTGAAGATTTCGCAGTGGAGTTTCCCAAACCCAGTTTCCCGTAATCTCCGTCTCCAAACGCCCAGACGGTGGAACCATCGGCTGACACCACCAAAGTGTGGTTCAGTCCGCATGCCACCTAAACACACACACACACACACAGGTTACACCAAACATCTACACAACTATTTGTGTTTGTGTCTGTAAAACAGGGGTCTCAAACTCAATTCCTGGAGAGCCGCAGCCCTACAGAGTTTTGTTCCAACCCTGCTCCAACATACATACCATGTAGTTTTCAAATAAGCCTTAATGACTTGTTTAGTTGGATCAGGTGCTTTTAATTATGTTTGGAACAAAACTCTGTGGGACTGCAGCCCTCCAGGAACTGAGTTTGAGACCCCTGCTGTAAAACAAAGTAAAAGAAAGAGGTTTTCTTACCTGGCCGATCTGTTGGCCCTCCAAAGCCGTAACTCTTTCTGGAAGTTTCTTATTAGACGTGTTTCCCAGACCGAGTCTGCCATAGTCGCCGTTCCCAAAGCAGAAGAGCTTACCGTCTCCCGTGACAACGGCCGAGTGTTTAAACCCACAAGACATCTGTGCACACAAACGGCATAAGATTCAATGAGAGCATGACAAGTTATAAGGTGGCAGCCACATCACCTCCTGCAGTCTGTGTGTGTGTGTGTGTATTTTAGAGTGCGTGTATGTGTGATAGATATTTCAGAAGTTCCCATAGATCTGGAGTCATTGACTTGCTGAAGAATACATTTGGGGCCGATCAGACTGGCCTGTTGGTATTGTGTGCTGCCTGTATTTCTCAGCATTGAGGACACCATTGATCCATCTTCAGCGTAGAGAAGAACGAGGTGTTCAGGAAGTGATGGTTAATCCCATACACAGCTCTGATCTCAACATCACAGAGTATAATCTGAGATCTGAACATCTGTGGTTAGTTCTCCAAGATGTTTGGAACAACCTACCAGCTGAGTTCCTTAATAAAATTGTGTGCATGTATGCTAGAAGAACTGATCCTGGTTTAGTAGGCAAAGGATGGTCACCTCAAATACTCATCTGATTTGAATTTCTCTTCTGTTTCTTTTACTTTCTACTTTGTTAATTGATGATGATAAACTATAAATATTTTTATTTTTTAAAGCATGCCCATGTGGAAACTGCTCTTGAAGCAAGCTGGCCAATCATGTACCACCTGATGTGCATTTGTAAAAGGTGGACAGTTAACAGTGTTGTCTGACACAGACATGCTGATCATCTGCACTGAAAAACAATTTACAGTTAAAGCTGGGGAATATTTAATCAGCCTTGTGTGCGTAGTGTGTGTGGTGTGTGTGTGTGCTGTCACTAACCTGCACCACCTCCTCTCCTTGCAGAGCCTCTATCTGGCGCGGCCGGCGCTGGCGGTCACTGTTCCCGTGGCCCAGTTTGCCGTAGTCACCGTCTCCCCAGCTGAACACCTCGCCGCTCTCAGTCAGAGCCATCGAATGTCCATCAGAGCCACACGACGTGACCAGCTGAGTCACTACAAACCCTGCACACACAACGCTTTGGTGTTTACTATGCAACATTTAATTAGACCCCAACCCGCCAGCATTCACTTGACGCAAAGTAAAATAAACTCTTCACTGAATATATTATATATTTTGCGGACAAAAATATGTCGAGACTTATCTACCTAGAAGTTTTACATTAATATTAAGCTTGCGTCCACAGTCTAGACGTTTTGGGGGATTAAAAAAAAAAAAAAAAAA
>QMIH01000458.1:259090-271012 GCA_003987875.1 Clarias batrachus | reverse complement strand
ACACACACACATACACACATACACACACACACACACATACACACACAAGAAACCTGTTCAGAACATACCATTTTGAATTCTGGATTGTGATTGGCCAGCTGATGATGAGTAAAGAACAGAAACGAAAAGTTTACAGATATATAACAGATAAAAGTAGCACCTTTTCATAAGCGTACTGCTCCTGAAGCATGATGGGAAGTCTCTCGAGAAAAGTCCTCATGCAGGGAGCCATGTTCAATCCCACAACCCCCTGCTTCTTGAGCGCAGTGCGGCAGGTCGCCAACACGTGATTAGCAGCCATGAACTCCGGGGAGAAATTCACCACCAAAACATCCTACAAAAAAGAAAAAAAACTTAAAAACTAAATAACTAAATTTAATATTTAACACAAACTTTAATTTATTGTTGGTATTTATTTATGATTATTTATTTCATGTTATTGTATTTAATGAATGTATTTCTTTTTCATTTGATCAAAGTTTTATAAAATGTTATAAAAGTCTAGTATAAACTATTAAACTTAAAAAATCGTTAAATGAATTTCTAGGGATGCCAACAGGTTGTGACACATTTTTTTGTTAAAAATATACATTATGAAATTATGATGATACTTCCTTAAAATAGATTTACCTCTGTTAAAAGTTAAAACAATCATAACTTGAAAATAAATGATGATTAACCAATTTAAATTAATTAATCTGTATGAATATTACTTTAGCTTTGTTTAAATTAACAAACATTTGTAGCTCTAACGCGGATAATAAGATGACTGAGGAAACATCAAGTGTGCTGAACAGCAAGTCTCATTAAAAAAAAACTTCTAGATAAAAGTTTGGATAAAACCAATGATGTACGCTTGAGCTGCCTTCAAGGGGAACTATTTCTACGAGAATATATTTAATGTAAGACACCGAAAAGGCTGTGAAAGTGAGGCAGCTGGCAGAAGCTACTTTTAGACCAAATCTGGAAAAATAAATCTGTGCATTTTTAAATTATTGATTAATAGCCTATAACTGTGATTAGCTAGATTTCCTTTTTAAATCGACAGCACTAGTTTATTTTTGCACTTGGTCGAGGCTCCTTTAGCACGAATTACTGCAGGTGGTGGTGGTGATCAACACTACTGATGTGTTAGGAGTTTTGGTCTGAAAAATAAAATCACCACCTCTAAAAGCTTGTCAAGAGACAAACATGAAGTGTTCAAAAAATCTCCTCATAGTCAGTTGTGTTGTCTTTGGATTTAATAAAACACAGATCGAATGACATGGCACCCAAATCATCATCAACTGTGGAGACTTTACACCGGACTTCAAGCCACTTTATTCTGTGCCTCTCCTCTCTTCCTCCAGACTGCAGGAACTTGAATTTACATTTATCTGAAAAAGAGGACTTCGGAGCACTGATCTACAGTCCAGTCCTTTCCCGGGTAACATGCTTCTAATTCTGGAATGGCTTGATACTAGGAATGTAACAGTTCCAGTTGTAATCCATTTCCTGAAGACATCTGTGTGTGGTGGCTCTTCATCTACTGACTCCAGCCTGACTCGCACTCCTTGTGAACTTTTGAACTGACAATATTCTTAAGGCTGCAGTCATCCCTTTTGCCAGTGTACCTTTTCCCATCACTTTTTTTTTTTTTTCAAGGCAACTTTCCATGAATGTGCTTCAATACAACACGTCCTGTGGCTTATCCTCCCTGTGGAGGGAGTCGCTGATCATCTTCTGGAAAACTGTCGAGTCAGCAGTCTTCACTCATGCGGGTACTGAACTGAGAGATACACTGTATAGTAATTTACTCCAACTGGTAATTACATTTAATAATGTTTTGAGGTACTGGACTTTTTATTTTTATGAGGTGTAAGCCGTAATCATCTAAATTTAAAAAATGCCTTGAAATGTCTAACTTCACAAGTAATGAATTAGATGAGTTAGATTTTTTAAATTAAATAACAAAAAAAACTTCCACCTTAGTGAATTTTTTAAGATATACTGTATATATAGTCAGTAAAATGATAAAGATTTGTCCTATTTCTTTTCATGTTTGATGTTTTAAATAAAAAAATTTTTAAAGTTGGTCTTATACATTGTAGTCTGCATTAAAATATATTAGTTAAACACATTTTACAACAAGCTCAGTATTCTTTTTTTAACTAAATTATGCAGATGTGGTTCAAGTAAAAAAAATAAAGAAAGAAAAGAAAACAAAAGTTTATAAATAATTGATGTTTTTATAATTGTATAACGAGTTGTAGCGTGTAACCTTTGAGCGGTTGGAACAGATGGCCACTCCGACATCCGGGATCCACACGGTGCTCTGAATCGCTCCGGAGCCCGCAACCACCGTCTGTAGCACTGAGCCATCCTACACACACACACACACACACACACACACACACACACACACACACATACATATACATACATACATACACACACACACACACACACACACGAACGATATCTACAAGTGAATTCTCTCCTGGNACACACACATACACACACACACACATACACACACACACACACACACACACACACACATACACACACACACACACACACACACACACACATACACACACACACACACACACACACACACACATACACACACACACACACACACACACACACACATACACACACACACACACACACACACACACACATACACACACACACACACACACACACACACACATACACACACACACACACACACACACACACACATACACACACACACACACACACACACACACACATACACACACACACACACACACACACACACACATACACACACACACACACACACACACACACACATACACACACACACACACACACACACACACACATACATACACACACACACACACACAGAGAGACACAAACTCATAGCACTACAGAACTCAGATAATATGTGTGTGTGAGTGTGTGTGTGTGCGCGTGTGTACGTGTGTGCACTCGTGTTTCACTAACTCTGAGAGACCAGATGTTCAGGAGACCACCAACACCACCGGAGACCAGAGCAAGACCATCAGGACTGAAAGCTATCGTCCTAACCGGAGTCATGTGACCTCGTAGCAGAAAAACACACACTGCTGCCTCACGCCACTGGGGTGTAAACTGGAGATCACACACACAGACACAACTCTGTCAAAATCAACAGAAGAATTAATTTTATTTATTAATTGTATAATTTTTTACACGGACATCTCTAGCTGATCTAGCCATTATGTGAACAAAAACGCCTTGTGAGAGAGAGAGAGAGATACACGGTAACCATGACAACACTATTACTAAAAGGTCTTTACAGGTCCATTAGATTCTAAGGACCTGAGACTATGGTGTGTCGATCCCGACTCGACTGAAATGTATAATACAAAAAATACAAGCGTTCGCGCTCGGTTGGTTGGGAATCGAACTCGGTCCGCATGACAGTTAAAACAGCTACTACCACCGCTTAGTTCTTCAGTCAGTCATCACCAGAACTAAAGTAGAAAGTGAAGAGAATCTGAACTGCATGTATGATGTGACGGTATTTAACTACACTTAAAGAGCGAGTTCAAGTGGTGTAAATCTCCTCATATTCGCTCTACAAAACCGGACCGCCCTTCATGTTTGGTTTGGAAGAAGAAGAAAAGAAAAAGTGAGTTTCTTATGTGAACTTACCCTGGCTTTTGTTTTGCATTCCGTTTCCCACCATGCATTTGTGCTGGCTGAGCTGGACTGAGAGAACGCTGTGGGGTCCTGAGGCACGGTCCACACAGACACTAAACCATTCTGACAACACCTGAAAAACACCCACACACAGTGTGTGTGAGATTGTGTGTGATGGACAGAGTGTGAGAGAGACATTTTAACTCTGTGTGTGTGTGTGTGTGTGTGTGTGTGTGTGTGTGTGTGTGTGTGTACACACGTGGCCAGCATGTTCAGTGCTTTAGGTCCCTGTCCAGAGAGACCGCACCAGGCAACAGCGTTCACTACACTTGGGTGACTGATGCTCTGAAGACACACCCAGCTCCGTCCAAGACCCGCCCCAGACTCCGCCCACAGGCACACCATCTCTTCTTTGGCACAGCTTAATAAAATTTGCCCTCCAGGAGCCCAGCGCAGGGAATTGATGCTTTCCTAAACAAACAAGATGGAATTCAAATTGTCAAAACTACAAAACAACTCCATCAGATTTAACAAATACAGGTATTCCCCGACTTACGAACAAGATCTGTTCCGGGAGCATGCTCGTAAGTCGGATTTGTTCTTAAGTACTACAATGCAAGTCCCCTTTCCCCACACTGCCATTATGTGGCCAAAAAAAATAACCACGTCTAAGGAAATGAATCTCATACATTTCAAATCTAACAGTGTTGTATCTGCGCCTTTAAATCGCGAGGGGAATCCCGGACGCAATTTTGTCTTGTTTTCTACCGTATTAGGCTATAAACACTGTTTTGTTGAGTATTTTCTAATTATCACTATCGAGACAGCTTTACAGCACAAACATTTTCTACCAACGTGCTCCCGGACTGATCGAAACATCGAGGTCGACTCATTTCTCCCGCAACCCCCTGAACCCCCCAGTTTCTGTATATACATACACAAACTGGACATAGTCACACTATTCAAAACAGAAGAATGTTTTGCTATTATGTTCACGGCGCTGTGTACCTGCAGTGTGTTTCTAACCTTATGAGCATCGATGACAACGACAGATCCGTTCTCTAGCGCTTCCTTACAGCCAATCAGAAGCTTTCCGTCAGCGTATCCAACAGCAAACGGCCGATCCTCACTGTACCACGCAATGTTCATCACGGCCGCTGAAACACACACAAAAAAACATGAAAATAAAAAAATAATAAATAAACGGAAAAGAATAAAAAAAGAATAAACAGCAAATGCTTGGTTACTGTGTGTGTGTGTGTGTGTGTGTGTGTGTATGCGCAGTACCATCTTTCCTGTAGCAGTGCAGTAGTTCGGTTCTCTGCATGTTTGAGGAACCTAGAACTTCGATCAGGCCCAGTGTTCCGTCTATACGACCGACCAACAGGAGATCTCGAGGTTCTCCTGCCCAGAGGCACCCTGCCTCGTTCTCCGGCCACGTCAAAGAAGACACCCAGTGAGGCTGCAGGTCCAACAAACCCTTACCCCCTTTACACACACACACACACACAACTAATTCACTATCAAGTGAATGTATATTCAAGATAAAGATAAATAACTCCAGTTTTTAACATTCTGTTGTAAAGCTGTTTCATCCTTTATCTTGCACGAGCTTACTGTAAGTAATAATTTACGTTTATTCTGTATTTCTATAGATATATACAGAATAACTGAATTAACCGAATCAGTAAACCGTTAACTGTGTAAAGCATTTAAGGAAACTAAGCAGACTGAAATTTAACAAGTATAATCCATTTACAATAAAAAGTTTAATATTAATTCCTATTCAAAAAAAAAGAAAAAAAAAAACCTCACCATTGACCTGCCAGATGTTGACCACTTTCTCCATGGCTGCTGCTAGAAACTTCCCGTTCACACTCCAGGCCACAGGTGCCAGACACGGTTCACTTGGAGAACCCAGTCCGCTAGAACATTCCTCAGGGGAACCATCTCTGATAACGCACACCCGTAGAGTAATCATTACACGCTTACACTACACACCTCCATACAGACCAAGGTGTGAGGCGTGAGCATGCTCAAGCTCAAGGAAAAGAGTGAAGAACTCACGTTTTGTTAAAGACACACGTCTGCTGCAGGGTGTACTGGTTCTTGTTCACGTTCCAGACTCGAACGGTTCCATCATTCCCACTGGTCGCCAAAAGACCTTTCTTATTACACCACCCACAGGAGATCACCTGGGGTGAACAAAAACTGTGATGAAAGATGGATGTAAAATGTAGGAAAAAAAACATAGATGTGATGTGCTGGTGATTCAGTACATTCAGGTGGTCATGTGACTTCATTTTATCTCCACATAACGCTGCGGAGTCTCGACCTGAGCGACCCCAGATCATAACACTGTCTCCAGAGACTTGTACACTATGCATGATAGGAGCATCGCTTCATGTGCTTCCCTTCTCACCCTGACACGCCCATCACTCTGGAATAGCCTCATCAGGTCACATGACCTTTTTCCAATCACTCCAGAGTCCAGTCACTATGATCCCGAGCAAACTGAAGCCTTTTTTCTGATGAGTCTCCATAACAAGTGTTTTTCTTATGGACACGCAGCTGTTTGGTCCGAATCCTGTGAGTTCTCATCACATTATGTGTGTATGAAAATGGTCTTACTTTCATAGATCTGATGTTTATTGTCGGTTTTTAAACCCTGCAACTTCACCAAGAACTTAAAAGATTTTGATTAGAGATGAGATTACTTAAGTATTTGCAAAAACAGGCAATGTGCTTCTAATGCGAGTTTGGGACGTACTCTGCCCTGGTGAGCCTCTAGCTTGGTAGTTGAACACTTGCGCAAGTCGCCCCCCATGTCAGCAAAGGTCTGTGGTCGGCTCTGGTTGTCCCGGTCGTGGGCGGCGAGAGTCCGCACCAGCTGCTGCGCGGCCCACTGACGGTGCTGGGAGGAGAGGCGGGACGAGAGGCAGCACGCCGCCAGCGCATTGGCCAGCTCCAACGGGCCTACAGAAGGGGAGGGGCAGGAAAGGTGGGCATAGAGAGAGGAAATTAACCCTGCAAGCACACACCAGGGATTAAGGACGGAATTGAGGGAGACACACAAACACACATTGATAGGAACGATGAGTGAAAATGACAAAACTGTGTCTCCTGCTATGTAAGCCAGACCGAACATCTGCTGTAGCAGTAGACAAACAGCTATTTATTTATGTGAAAATAAATAAATATAAACGTATGAAATATAAAGTTCCACTGATCCAGTAGCAATGGCACCAAGTGAAAATAACTGGGAGGGGCTAACAGCATTACTGCTTACTGATTGGTCACACATACTGCAACACCAAGATCCAAATAAAAACTGAATACATCAAACTGGACAAACACACAAGCATTTCTGTTTAATTATGGCTGGAATGACAAAGAGGATTTTGAAAATCAGTTTTTTTCTCTCAATGTTTGTCTCTTCCTGACTATAAACAAAAGAACAAGCCCTTTCTCTAAAAGAGAACTCATTTTGGTCCAAATTATTTTTTAAAAATGTGCAGTGGAAAATCTGACCCCCCAGTGAGCCTCTAACCTCTCTTCTCCGGTTCCGCCTTGTCATAACCGGATCGCAGTCTTGCTCCTTTATCGGCTAACAGCGCCACTAGGGCCTGAGTCACGACAAAATTTGGCGATGTGACGAGTTTGTTTTCCTCGGCCACGCCCCTTAGGAAACTGGGCAGGAACTTCCTCTGGATCGGATCGTCCACCGTGGTCAGGTTCATGCCCGTAGCTGCTGAAATCAGGTTCTGTGTTTATAAAAGAGCGAGAAAGACGAGCACGATTAGAATATGCGAGATTCAGTGTGAGTACAGTTACCAATAAAAGGGTACTCACTTGAGTGCACAGCTGGACGAGCAGCTTGGCGGCGTTGGGGCTGTTGGAGGCGAGGCAGCCCACGGCAGTGCTAAGGTAGGCCAGGCAGGAGATGGGTTTGGTGGGTTTATTGTTTCCACGCGGCCGCTCTAAAGCTCCAGGGCCCGAGGCGAGGCCGGTGGAGAGACCTGCGCGACCGGCCGCCGCCAGACACATCAAACGTACCAGGGTCCTAATGTCCGTCAGACCCAGCGACTCTAGACCAGCAGCAAGACTGCAGCTAGAACCACTGAGATTCAAAGAAACATACCAAACACATAACTGGATAAATGCTGTAAATGTATACAGGTGAAAGTCTCTCACACACACACACACACGTACGCACAGGCGCACACGGACTGACTCACCTGACTGAGAGCAGAGACAGCGCCCTCATCACCATGGTTCTGGCCACCAAGACTTGAGCAGCTGCAGTGACTCTCCTCAAAGCCACCATACGATCAGCGGAACACTGAAGCCCCGCCGCCTGCTCGCCCAAACACATGCGACCCGACGAGCTCTTATCCACCGAACTCTGGCAGCCTGCAGGTGATGTTTATTATAAAGAGTTTAAAGTTCGTCTGTACATCAATTTTAGTACTTGAGAAGGGTTAAAATATAATAAGAAAAAAAGACATACAATTTAATAATAATTTAAAATCCTTATCACTTTAACTTCTTCAATGAAAAAATCAATACAAGTTCATTAAGTAATTAGGTAGTTGATGATAATTATTCCGTGAACAGTGATTTAAAATGAGTGATTAACACGACAGTATTTTGAAATATATAAACACTGAATAATGCAGAGTCGTACTGGATTTGGAAAACTTCTAATTGTAATGTATGAGCATGAGAGTGTGTTGTAATCTTGCCTATCTGCAGGAGGGTCTCCTCCATGCTATTTGTGGCTGTAACCATGGCGACGGAGGCTCCAAGGGGGTCCGTGTCAGGAAAGTGAACGGCTTCGGGGACGGGCTTGCGTTCTGTGAGTCCGAGCGGCGCTGAAAGCAGCTCGAACTCCTCCTCGCCCGTCAGCTTCTCCGCCTCGTCCACGTCCAGCATGTCCCAGTCCTCTRTACAAAACACAGACAAACACGATGCTTGGTACACCTACATCCTCAGCAGTCAGTATTAAGCAGGTGATGGTGTTTATTATCAAAAACACGTAAGAAATATTAGATACCTTCATAAACACTGTCCTGTTTTCCCAGCAGATCAGGAGCCTGACCCTTATATCTGAAAATAAATAAATCATTTAACACGCATTATTTTATTTGACTGTGGAACACGATGCATATGTACACAATTTGCATCATTGGCAGCAGGTTCACGAGATTTCATCTAACATTATTTTAAAAAATGAAAGCCCTTTATGGAAAAAGAAGTACAGCAAATTAAACAAATGATGGATAAGAATGTAGTAAAATGTAGTGAGAAATTCCACTGAAGATGGAACCAGGACTGTCATTATGTTCGACCAATTGGTGGCCTGCACTCGCTTCTAGCCCCGCCCACACGCCCCTGTGAGACTAACCTCTCCTGCACCACTCCTTTGTGCTTGCTCTTCATCCCGAGGTACTTTTCCCTGCAGCTGCCACACAGCAGGTAATACGGGTTCCCGCTCCCGCACTCGCCCCCGAACCAGCCATCCACGTAGGACCCGTTGCTACGGTAACCCTGGCGGTTGGCGCTCCGCCCACAGCCCGGATGACTCTTCTTCATGTGCTGGTTGAAGCTGGATACGTTCACGTCGCAGAGCTCGCAGACCACCACCTCCTCGCGTTCCTCTGACTCACACACGTGCTACACAGAAACGCACATGAAAACCACAAGACATCTCGAATCACAAGGGGAGCTCATGCTGTTCGCAGGGTGTGGTTCGAGGCTGAAGCATACAGCAGTATTAATGTGTTAGAAAGAACATGTAGAGCCTTTTCTTTAATAAAATACACACAAACAAAGAATGCTGCATGAAAGCGAGGAAAGGGAAGTGACAGTGCTGGTAAAGAGAGGTGTGTGTGTGTGTGTGTGTGTGTGTGTGTGTGTGTGTGTGTGTGTGTGTGAGACAGTGACCAGGTGACATGATAAAGCAGAGTATCTGTCACCATGCTGAAGTTGATTACTTTCTTATAACAGCATGACCCCGAGTGTTTTATTCCTTTTACTCCTCTAAAATCTTCCAATTTCCATAATGGAAATCAAATTAGTTCCTGTTTTACACTTACATTACAGGAGCTATAAACACTCGGTCCCTGCTACTCTTTATTCCCTCTCTTTTTCTCAAAGCAAAAAAGCAGCTTCTTACACATTATCAAAAAACTCTGCTGACAACAGAGACTCCTTCCATTAACGTTACATAAACAACTCTTTACAGAAACATGCAAACCACAACAGTACAGGCTGCAGTACAGTCAAATCTGCTGTTATGAAAAGTTAATCAACACCTTGTGTGTGTGTGTGTGTGTGTGTGTGTGTGTGTGTGTGTGTGTGTGCTTGGTTAACAGGGTTAGAGTGAGTAAGAAAGTAGCTGCAGCCCCAGGCCGCGGTCACACACACCCATGTTGGCCAGTCCAGTACCTCCGGAATCCACATTCCCAGGATGTCGGAGTCCGAAGCGAGCTCCTGGGTGAACATGGCCTCCATGGCTTCTTGGTCCAGCTCCAGCTCCAGCTCCTCGTCCAGGTTGAAGTC
Source organism: Clarias batrachus (assembly GCA_003987875.1). NCBI lineage: Eukaryota > Metazoa > Chordata > Actinopteri > Siluriformes > Clariidae > Clarias > Clarias batrachus. Next base: position 260,782 of record QMIH01000458.1, on the reverse strand, counting down.
GTAAACTCCGCCCAGTGTGCCAGAGTCCTGCTGCAGCCCTGAGCCCTCCCTGCGCACCTGAGAGCGGTGAGCCTGCACCGAGTGATACAGCCCAGCTGCACAGGAAAAACACCAGTACACCAGTGAAGCCTCGCAACACGATGACGATGATGATGATGGTGTGCGCACGTCTGYGAGTGTCTGCGTTACCTGCACGAGCCAGTAGTGTGCGGGCTGCCAGGTCAAAGCGATGCTTCCTACTGGTGGCTGAGCGTCCACGGGGGGCGTGGCCAGTGGAGGCAGAGGCGGAGTCTTGATCCAAGCCTTCATTGCTGAGATCAGAGACCAGTGTGAGTGACTGAATTTTTTTTTAAAGCTGTAACAAGATTAAAGGAGATCGGTCTTATGTCTACCTCTCGCTGAATCCCTCCTCTGGCTCGGCGGCGTCCGCGTTGGGGATGTCTCCAGGTGAGCGCAGGAAGGCCCTCTCTGCACTCTTGCCTCCTCCAGCTGCCCCCGAGCAGTCAGAGGACATGGTGCGCTCCTCCGAGTCCTCGGTGCCAGGGTGCTCGATCATCCACATGGCCAAAACTGTGATGTTCTGGGCATCAGCTTCACCTCGGGCACCTTGAGTTAAAAGTTGAGGTAAAAACACACACTGGGCTTTAGGACGTGTGTGTGTGTGTGTGTGTGTGTGTGTGTGTGTGTGTGTGTGTGTGTATATGTATGTATGTATGTATGTATGTATATATACCTGTGGCTTCTAAAGCCTTCATTATCTGTCTGAGGGAGAATCCCATTTCGAGCAGGGGGACAGCGATGGCGGGGGGAGGAGGAGACGTGGAGAGACGACTGCTGGGATCCGACAGCGCTGTACACAATGAAATATAAACTTTGACCTCAAACGCAATGCTCAACATAACCTCATAATGGGTGTTGGGACCAGAAAAAGCGCATACAAGGTTAAGATCGAGTGTGTGTGTATACACCTGTCCTGTTGGTAGTCCGGGTGGGCTGAGATTCCGGAGAGGTGAAGCTCTGTCTCCGGCCGTGTTCATCTGAAGGAGACGTGGGCAGGGACGAGACGGGCGGAGTCTGTGCTCGCCGAGCGGGCAGCAGGGTAGTGGTGGGGTAGCTGGAAAACATCTGTCTACTCACACACACAAAAACATACACATACACAAACATTTACACACTCCTAAACACCTACAAGCATGTATTACATCTATGACACATCACTTATGATCACGTATCACGCGCGCGTGTGTGTGTGTGTGTGTGTGTGTGTGTGTGTGTACCTGAGCAGGCTGAGGGGCATGACTCCTGGTGATTCCGAGGCTGGCGCAGTCTCAGCATCAGTTACAGGTGTGGTTGCCGTGGTGACGGGTGTGGTTGCCGTGGTGGTGTCCTCTAAAGAGGAGCTCATAAATGAGGTGCTGCTGGAGGCAGAGGGTGAGGTGGTGACCGGCGTCTGGAACTGCTGCTCACCTTCCAGCTCCTCACACTCACCATCTGCTACACACACACCCACATACACCACTCAGAATGAGCTGCTTTGATAATACAGTGGAACCTTGGATTACGAGCATAATTCATCCTGGAAGTGGGCTCGTGTTCCAAAACACTCGTAAACCAAATCATCATTTCCCATAAGGAATAATGAAAACTCAAACTATTCGTTCCACAGCCCCCAAAAATAAATACATAAAAATA
>QMIH01000458.1:241694-253038 GCA_003987875.1 Clarias batrachus | reverse complement strand
AAMRAATWATWTGAGTTTTCATTATTTCTTATGGGAAAATTCTATTTGGTTTACGAGTGCTTTTGGAATACGAGCCCACCTCCGGAACGAATTATGCTCGTAATCAAAGATTCCTCTGTACACATGTTTTTATTTACATGTATTAAAAACTGCAAAGTCCTTGTACCTGAGCAGCATTTTTGCGCTGCGATGTTAAGCAGCACTTCAGTCCATTTAGGAGACGCCATCTTGGACTGAATGGCTTTGGACGAGACAACCCGTCTCAGAAACACCAGAAAGTCTCCGAGGTGTAGCTCTGCCGTGTGTTGCTTGCGCAGTAACGCTAAAAACAAATACACAAATGCTTCGATTTCCCTGAATGTGCAACTGATAATTATAACTCTGATTTGTAGATGTGAAGCTGTTTGAGTAACGGTCGAGGTGTCCGACTGGTTTACCCCTGAAGTCTTTTTTCGTGTTGTCTGTGGAGTCGTCCGTCTTCTCCTCGGACTCTGGACTTGTGCTGAGGATGCTTCCTGCGGCTTGAGACAGCAACGTCTTCAGCTGACTACAGAGCAGGTCCAACAGGGCCTGAACCACTTTAGGGCTCAATCGATCAGCGTACGTCCTGTCACAGAACAACAGAAGGGGTTAGATCAACGACTGATTTGGCAGTTTGTAAAGAAACCATATATACATCCTGAATATTTTTTTTTCACATTTAATCCTATAACCACCTGGTCATCTCTTATTTAGAGATGCATCAGATTTGTCAATAAATCACTCAATAAGTTCTTTAATTTTTAGATCAAGACTTTCTCCCATGTCCACCCACAAACCTCATACTAGTGCAACTACAGTAGCATTAACAATAATGGTCATGACATCACCTCCAAGCACACTCGTACATTCACCTGCGTGCAAGAAAAGTTGCGGCAGTTAAACGCACACCTCCTCAAAATAATTCTTAAAAGATGAAAAGTTCAAATGACTGACAAGAAACCAATTCAAATCCAAACAAATCACCTAAAACAATTTTTAGCTACTTAATACACACATTCTGAGACAAAGACTTTTAACTATAAGACAACTAACTATTATTTTTTTAATAATCTGTACAAACTAGTAGGCATCTTTATTTGTGACATGCACATTATAGCACAGTGAAATTCTCTCCTTTGCATATTCCAGCTTGTTAAGAGTACAGGATTAAGACATGGTGTCCCCTGGAGCACAGAGGGTTAAAGGACTTGCTCAAGGACAGCTTGTGACAGTGGAGCGGAAACTTGAACCCCTGACCTTCTGTTCTGAGCCCTAACCTATTCAGTTACCCCTTTAAAGTTGAATAGCAGGATTGCCACAGAAGCAACTTTGAGTTCGTCTAATAAACCTCAATTACAAACTACTGCTTAAACTTTATGGGGGGAAAAAACATATCAATCTGACAGCTTAAGGACACAGACTAGATTTATTTAAATTGTAGTGATTTTATTTAGATTTTTATTTACATTCTGCCAAGCCAGTTTAGATTAATAATGCATTTTTGTGAAGGTTTTATCTCCATCCTGACACTCCGGCAGTTCAGCAAGAAACATAGACAGAGCTGCGTCTGAAATCTCACACCTTTGCACTGTGCTAATAAGCTATAACCCGAACTTCTTTCGTATGACAGTTCACATGTTATTTTTAAAACACGACTCTCGTGTCCTTTGAATTTACTGAAGGCTCTTGATTCAGCTTAACCGTCTTCTGGATCTTCTAGATTAATAATTCATTTGTGTCAGTTCAGAGATTCTGATTTGCAAGTTACTGTATAAAATTAACACTTTGGTCACTTTTGGATCCTTACGTGGCTCTCCAGGTTGTGTACAATTGTGTATCATTATTAGAAAAAGAAAAAAAAAATTCTCTTTTTATCCTTTTCTCGTTCTATCTCTGTTATTATTATTTTTCATAACATCATAAAAGAAGGAAAATATAAACATAATGTCCATGTACGTTTGTACAGAGATAGAAGTAACTGTTAATTGTATTTCAGCTGGAAAAAATGACCTGATATCTTTCGAGATCCCAAAGACCTATGAAATTCCAACAAAAATTTGGTACCTGAGCCTCCAGTAACGAAACTGGACTCTGTATTAACTGTATTAACTCCTGTTATACTTCCAGCCTCCTAACACACAGTATGAGTGCAGATCAATCCCTGCTCTCCGTCATCACCCAGATGAGGATGGGTTCCCTGTTGAGTCTGGTTCCTCTTCCTATTGCCATCTCAGGTAAAGGCGCTTTGTGACAGCGGCCATTGTTAAATGCGTTATATATAAAAAAATAAAATAAAATAAAACAACTGAATTGAGCACATAWGTTTAATAAAACATGGACTTGCGAGTGGGGCTTTCAAACATTCTGGATGTACATAAGATAGGTGTGTAAGAACAATGTGGATAGTGCTGCTTTTGCTCAAAATAGAGCGTCATGTATAATCCAGATTCTGCTCCTTGCCACAAGGGCGCTACCCTAATCACCACAACAGCTGTGGAATCTTTTGGTATTGTAATTTTTAACAAACTGCTGAAAGTCAAGTATGACAAGTCATCATGAATGAATACATCTTTGTGTTCTTTTCCATACTCAAACACACCCTGTGGTACTGATACAATACAGTTGTGATGTTACAAAAACCCTACGTTACAAACATGGAATTAAAAAAAAATAAAAAATCTTGGGGTTGAGGAAAATATACAACATAATAGTTTGGGGTTATTTGGTAACTCCTGGTTTTAAACATTGTGGTGTTAGTGAATATCAGTTCATGTGGTGCTTTTTTGTTTTTACCCAGTGCTGATGGCGAGGATCTGCAGCAGTCGGGTGCTGGCCACTTTGAGGGCTGTGCTGAGCTGCGAGCCGGCAGGTTTGTGCAGGAGGTGGAGGGTGTGTCCCAGCAGGGTTTCCTTACCACACAGCTGAGAGAGCACGTCTAGCAGACCGCTGGAGATGGCCAACGAAACGTCCACGGGCTGGTAGCGCACGCTGAGGGCGAACACGGTGACTAACAGCAGCCGCTGCTGGGCCTCTGTGTGCACAAGAACACAAACAACTACTCAGTACACACCGTCTGCGTGTGCGTGGATGAGATGCAACAAGCGTCTGTACATTACCTATATGGTGCTTGTTAGACTGGAGAGCTTTCTCCAGTGTGATGGAAAGCTGCTGGTAGATTTTGTGCACCGCTGTCTGAATGTCCATCTGTAATCTCTTTTTAGCAGCTCGAATACCGTCCTTTAAAAACAAAAAACAAATAAAAATAATCCGGTGGAAAGACTTCGCAGATGAGTGAAGCTTATGAGAACAGAAAAAGATCTGCAACAGGACCTTCACATATAGACATATATGTACATTTTCGACCAAAACCAAAAATGGAAGCTTCAATTATTGATTGTTTTGTTTATGTACATTCCATTATCTCTTCAAATTAGCACATCTGGATTAAACCAGCACATCTGCCTCAAAAAAAAGAACCAAAAGATGATGATCTAACTGCATGTTAATTAAGAGTGAACACACACCTGGTAATGGTGCAGCTGGACGCTCTCACCCTTCAGTCCTCCGTTACAGGCGCCGAGGCCAAAGCATCCGGCCAGGAACTGCAGTCTGACAGACGTCAATAAGGAGCCGGAATGAAAGGCAGCAGGACCACGCCCGGCCACGCCCTTTGCTCCAGCCTGGCTGCTTTTCTCCTCCATCCCAGCGATTAAAACCACAATCTGATGCAGGGCATCTAATCGCAGCTACCCAAACATACAGAAAAATGTTTATTATTTTCCAGACGTCAGCATGTCTGCAAGTGCTTTATTCCTCTTATACTACAGCAGTTTGTTAACTACATGTATAAAACTACAGCTATCACACTGGAGACTCCTTTCATTAATGTTTAATAAACACACACAATGTTTCTCACACCTGAAAACTTCAATGACATGTTCTTAGTATGTTTATTATAATCAATTGATGAATTGACAGAACTATGCTTTCTGACTTCTTAATGCTTTCATCTTTAGATTAATTGATTTGCAGCTGCCTTAGAAAGTTGCGAAGTGGAAGTCTCGAACCTCCGCTCTGCCCTGCTGCTGCTCCATGGCTAGAACCGTAGCCTGAGGACTAGTCGACATGTTCTCCTCTGGTTCCTTGAACCCGGGCGTGGTCCCCACATCTCCACTGATGAAGCTGACGATGTTGTCGATGAGTGTGTGGATGTGCAGCGTGCAGCTCAGGTCCAAGTCAGACTCCTCGTACGACTGAGGGGAGCTGTACAAACGTTGGCGACCCGATCGCCGACCGAACCAGTCGGCAGAGTCCGGAGTGCTGTGTGCAAAATCTGACGAAAAGTGGAAAATGTGATTAGAAGAGATATTCCATGAGGGTGAGGATCATAACATCCATGAGTAAATCAGAGTTTTCATTCTGCAATGCAGCTCAAGACAACAGTGGCTGATATATACAGTGGAAGCTCGGATTGCGAGTAACTCGGTTTACGAGTGTTCCGCAAGACAAGCAATAAATTTTAATAAACCTTGACTTGAAAAACGAGCATGTCTTGGTTTACGAGTGGTGAGTTTTTTGACACCAACACACAAACACACTCTCTCTCGCCTTTACACCCCCCCCCCTCCCTGGCTTCATATAGACACACACTCTGCTCTACAAAGAAACTCTTCTCTCTCATTATTCTTTTCAAAGGTAAGGTGCAGGTTCATAAATTTCTTTTTTTTTTACCTTACAGTAGTGATTCATGCGAGTGTCATTAGAGAGATTTCTTTTTTTCTCTCATTAAAACAGTGTTTCCGTTGTGTGGGTGTTTGTTGTGAAACTTAAAAAGCAAGGTGGGGGGAGGGAGGAAGAGTTTTACTGTGTGAGACGAGGCGGGGGAAGGGGCCAATTCCACACACACACAAATACACGGCGCCTGCGCACACAAACGAAAACACTTATCTGTTGGGATTTATTTTAACTTTTTTTTAAATGTAAAGTGCAAGTTAATTTGTTTTATTTTTATATTGTATTAATTATTTTTCTGTATTTATTTTTTTGGGCTGTGGAATGAATTATTTGAGTTTTCATTATTTCTTAAGGGAAGATTTGATTTGGTTTACGAGTGTTTTGGAATACGAGCTTGCTTCCGGAACAAATTATGCTCGTAATCCAAGGTTCCACTGTAGTGTGATATGAATATGTTCGTTTCAAAATAACATTCACATCACTTCGCTCATTAGGGACAAACTGGTAAAGCTATACAGGTAGGCCCCGTCTTACAAACGAGATCCGTTCCGAGAGAACGTTTGTAAGTTGGATTGTGTACAGGTGACTGTGAACCTGTTTATTGGACAGTGAACTCTGTTATGTTGATTGTTTTTCAAAATTAGGATCATTCATCATCAGGACAGTTTCACAGGACACCCATTAATTAAACATCACGTCCGAACTGATTCATTGAAACCAGACTTTAGACATTTTATACACTCACTTAAACATTAAAATATTGTATACAAGTAAGATAAGGCGGATTTCTGGCTTTGCAGAAGAAAAAAGCATTGTGTGCAAGATGTGTAAAAACAGGATGTTTCAGATTTGTTCATTGCACAATACAGCCAGATGGACAAGAAGAGAAGAAGCAGTTTACCTTTAATAACCTCTGAATAAAAACAGGAAGTGTAGGAGACACTTGAACACAAACACACCAAATTAAATAAAGCGACTAACCTCTCTTTTTATGCGTGAAAGCCAAGTCCAGGTCAACATTTCTTTTTCCACTCTGTAACAGATCACAAAGATGTTTCCTCAGCTTAACTTACACACACACAAATATGACAAGATGAATACACTAAGAAGGTGCACTGACCAGTGAGTATCCTTCTTCATCAGACTCAGGCTGGGAGAGATCAGACTCGCTTCTGGATTTAGTGAGTCTGTAACTCGGTCCACTCTGGGTGGAACGACTCTCGGCGGACAAACTCTCGCTCCTAAATCAGACACACACACACCCCATTATTAATGTCTGACACACAGCTATGCATTTATATAGGTGTGACACACACATCAATCCTTACCCAAAATGTCTGGAAATCCAAAGTCAAACCTTTAATCACAATCCTGATCCACACACACACACACACACACAGTACTAAAATATTTTATGTCAAACTAAAGCTCAATTACAAAAAAACTGAAAATGAAAAAAACACTAGTGTTTCCCAAAACGATGCAGTGCAGGTTTACCTGGTCATGAATCCGCTGTTGTCCTGCATGGCGACTCCCTGTGCCGGCTGCTCGTTGGTGGTGTGTGTGAGCGTGGGACTGACGGCCATTAGCAGCATGGCGCAGCGGTGGATGATGCCGTTGCAGGTGGTGGTGTAGAGGTCTTGCCTGTCCTGTAAGGGGGCGCTGTTCCTGCGTTCCTGGCCTGGTTGAACAGACTCTTCTGGGATGCCGGTGCTGCTTGTGCGAGTTCGCTCTCGACTTCGCACCACGTCCCGGGCCGAGAGGAAACACTGGAAAATTTCTGCACACGAATAGACACAGCAGGGTTAAAAAAAAATTTTTTTTAATAGTTTACATAGGACACGGTCTTATTGTGAGAGGTTTGTGTGTGTGTGTGTGTGTGTGTGTGTGTATGTGTGTGTGCTCACTTCCTGCAGTCATGACCTCATGCTCCCTCTCCTCCTCATCGTCCTGCTCCTGATGATTCTCCTCTCGCTCCCTCTCTCGCTCGGCTCGTTCCTCCAGTTCTGCCTCCTCGTCAATGGTGCGAGTGAAGGCGTGTTCCTGTGGGTCCATTTCCACCGAGTCCACGTTCTCAGAGATCTGCGCTCACACACAGACACATACAAGTTACGGAGATGGTTATATGTAAAGCAAGCATCTGGAGGGAAAATAATGCTGACGTAGGTTTAAGTGTATATGTGTGTGTGTGTGTGTATATGTGCCGTTTACCCGGCGCTCTCTGGACGGCGAATGAGTTTGGATCAGCTCCATGTTCTTGCAGGCCAGTAAGCGATTCCGCACCTTATACACACTCCGGTACACTTCAGCCAAGAGTTTACACGGCTGGTACCTGACACACCGCCGCAGGGACAGACACATACAGTCAGCTTGCGAGTCCAATAAATATACCGTCACTGATCGCACACTTGCTTAAGTCGTTTAAATTCATCTGTTTGATTTGTGTAACTATGTTTAAGCACGAGGAGCGCTCGAGTCAAACTGGGACTAGTGATGACTTTCCCACAGCAGTTCCCATGAACATTTAGCAAATGAAGCACCTGATCCGTGAAAATTGAGAACTCATTCACCAACACCATGTGCACATTACATGGACTCGGCTGGGAGTTATAGCCACGCCCCCGTACTGTCTTGACCTTGATCCAAGACATTTTTCACATGTCTGGGAGGCCGGCGTTTCAGGCGTGAATCAGATAGTCAGTCCGATCACGGCTCCAGCATACAGAGAGAACTTTCTACCTTGATGGTGTCCAAGCGCTAGTGAAACACTGTAATAAGTGCATTAGTGCATCAGGGGATTACATCATAAGTATCATAAGTCCCGCTTTGACTTGAACACCCCTCGTATACTTAAGTAGGTTCTAGGTCTATGTAAAATGTATGTACATGAAATATAATTATATTAGTCTGAAAAAAGTAACATGTCTGCATAAGATCAGGTTGCTCTAGGCTGAATATCATGAAGGGCTTTTAGCTGAGGTTTTAACTCTCACGACTTTTGGTACTGAACCTTGAAAAAAAGATAAAGTTAACAGTGTATATGATTAATCAATATTTAAAGTGTTTATTCAGGTTCTGGAAACATAGACAATGTGCACTAAGCATGGCTTTGTTTAATCAGAATCTCTACTCAACCAATCAAAGTCTTTTTTCACTTTCTCACCACACTTGAGTTAAAAGTGGACCGGGACGATCGTGGACCCGAATGTGACTAGGGTGTTCTCACCAGGCTAAACAGTATTTAAAGTTAAAAGAGGCTGTGTGTGTGTGTGTGTGTGTGTGTGTGTGTGTGTGTGTGTGTGTTACCTGCCCCCTCCACAGGCGTGACCCAGCAGCCCGGTGTGTTTCAGCAGCGTAGCCAGAACGAAGCGAGACACGATGTCCAATAAAGCCTCGTTATTCAGGGTGGCACTGTCCCAGTCTACACACACACACCCACACAAACAACAACAACAACGCAGAGTTCCCTTTTACCCCGTTATTATTAGCAGCTTGAAGCGATCGGAATGATGTGTGTGTGTGTGTGTGTGTGTGTGTGTGTGTGTGTATGTGAGAGAGAGAGAAACATACCCTTGCTGATGGCGTAGTCCAGCATGTTGGTCCACAGGCTGTGTGTGGGCTCTTTAGTGGAGCCGAGGGCCAGGTCCACTAACACACTCATGTCAGCACGCAGTGCACAGTCGAATGGCTTCTTCTCCTCGTTCCCACACAGAGTCGCCTCCAGCAGAGCACTGATGCACGAATCTTTAACACACACACACAGACATAATATATATGGATATAATGGATATAATAATATCCATAATTTCACAAAGAGTTATGGACTTCTGCATAAATGGTCCATCCGTCTTGTGCGTTTGTCTATTTGCATGTTTGTGTCTGTATATCTATATATTTGTGTGTCTGTATATACCTGCTTGTATATAAGTAAATGTATGCGTATGTGTGTGCACGCCTGTCTGTCTGTGTGTGTGTGTGCGCGTGTGTATATATACCTAGCTGTGGTATGTCTGTCTCTAGGCCGTTGCCGAACAGGGGGGTTTTCAGCCAGTAGGCTGTGTGTTGTTCCTCTAAGGAGGGGGCGGAGCCTTGCAGCATTCCCCCTAGACATCGGCCAATCAGCAAAGCCACCGTGCGCTCCAGATCCATGAGCCACACCCAGGTGTGCGCAGGCCCGGACACACACCCTGACTCCGCCAGCTCCGAGGTTCCTACACCCGTCACAGACACAACAACATTCAACAGACTGATCTAAAGACTACGAAAATGTATTAATAAAAGTACATAAATATATTTATTGGCGATTCTTCATGTTTTACCCTGCACAGGCCACTGCAGCTCCTGGTCCTCAAGTGGCACGGCAGCCGGCAGGAGCCTGTTGAGGCGGTCTAACGGTGGCAGGAGGTCCAACAGGAAACTCAGGAGCGGCCGAGCCACCCAGACGGGCAACAGCAGCAACGACGTCATGATCTGACACAGCATGCTCCCCGCCGCAGACACGTACATCACGTCTACAAGAGACACGGGGACCCGACACACAAAAAAATAGTATGCAAATCTTGATTTGTTCCACAATATTTTTGTAAGAGAACACACACACATGAAAAAAGGCAGACACATTATCTTTATTTCAAATAAAAGTGTAAAGAAATATATATTTATGGGATGCCTGTTTGTGTGCGTGTGTGTGTGTTTGTGCTTAAAAAGCGCTGACTTACCTCTCAGTTTCTCACAAATGCTTCCGTTTCCTGAACTCTCCTTCAGAAGCACGGCTGAACGAGTGAAAATGTCAGTGGCATGAGGCAGCAAAAGCTGCAGGTGTTTATGGAGAAGAGCCACACTGCTGGAGTCCTGCACACACACACACACAGACTCTGTTACACAGACTCTGTTACAGATGTACATTGTGATTGCCTGAACTAATGAATTTGATTGCTGTTGCACACCTGTGTGTGTGTGTGTGTGTGTGTATGTATATATGTGTGTGTGTGTGTGTGTGTGTGTGTGTGTGTACATATATATATATATGTGTGTGTGCATGTATATACAGTGGAACCTTGGATTACGAGCCTAATTCATTCCAGAAGCGGGCTCATATTCCAAAACACTCATAAACCAAATCAGATCTTCCCATAAGAAATAATGAAAACTCAAATAATTTGTTCCACAGCCCAAGAAAAATAAATACAGAAAAATTATTAATAAAATATATAAAGTAAAAATAAAACAAATTAACCTGCACTTTATCTTTAAAAAAAGTAAAAATAAATCAACAGATAAGTGTTTCTGTTTATGCGAGCAGGCGCCGTGTATGTGTGTGTGTGTGGAATTAGCCCCTTCCCTCGCCTCATCTTACACAGTAAAACTCTTCCTCCCTCCCCCACGCGAGGTGTTTCCGTTGTGTGTGTGTTTGTTGTGAAACTTAAAAAGCGAGTTTTTAAGTTTCACAACAAACACACACACACAACGGAAACACTGTTTTAACAGGGAAAAAAAAAATCTCTAATGACACTCGCGTGAGCGCAGACTAACGGAATCATTGCTGTAAAGTAAAAAACAAAAAATGAACCAGCACCTTACCTTTGAAAAGAATCGCGACAGAGCAGAGTTTCTGTGTAGAGCAGTGTGTGTGTGTCTGTGTGAAGCCAGGGAGGGGGGGGGTGTAAAGGCAAGAGAGTGTGTGTGTGTGTGTGTGTGGGTGTCAAAAAACTCGTAAACCAAGACATGCTCGTTTTTCAAGTCAAAATTTACTAAAATTTTTTACCCACAATTCGAGGTTCCACTGTATGTGTGCATATATGTGTGCGTATATGTGTGTGTATATGTGAATGTATATGTGTGTGTGTGTGTGTGTGTGTGTGTGTGTGTGTGTGTGTACCTCTGTGACAGGGTTCATGTGACAGAAGGCCAGCAGTTGTTTCTGTAGAGAGCAGAGGAGCTCGTGGAGGTGAGCAGGCTGACTGTTATCAGATGAAGATGTTCCCTGTAAATGCTTATCACTGTTCTTCTCCAGCTCCCCAAACGCCTGATCCTGAGTACACACACACACTTGACATATGAGGTAAGTACTCAACAGATGCAGTATGAGAGTATAAAGCTTCACCTGACTCACCGTGTAGAAGCCCAGGTTCCTGAGTAGAGTCTTCATAAGGATCTCGGCGAGGTGTGTGTCAGGGTGTGTGTCCGGTGTGTGTGTGGGGTCTGAGGACAGCGTGAGGGACTCGGACACATCCGGAGGAGAGCTGTAGCCCAGCAGAGATGCCACATGGGTGTGATCCTGGAGACTGGTCAGAATGATGTCCAGCTGCATCCTCTGGAATGCAGAGACAAATGTTAGCGTGTGCGTACACAAACACGCGCGCGCACACACACACACACACACACACACACACACACACAAACACACACACACAAACACACACACACAAACACACACACACAAACACACACACACAAACACACACACACAAACACACACACACAAACACACACACACAAACACACACACACAAACACACACACACAAACACACACACACAAACACACACACACAAACACACACACACAAACACACACACACAAACACACA
>QMIH01000458.1:209192-230377 GCA_003987875.1 Clarias batrachus | reverse complement strand
GTGCATGCAAGTGTGCTGTTGCGCAGGTGTGCATGCAAGTGTGCTGTTGCGCAGGTGTGCATGCAAGTGTGCTGTTGCGCAGGTGCATGCAAGTGTGCTGTTGCGCAGGTGTGCATGCAAGTGTGCTGTTGCGCAGGTGCATGCAAGTGTGCTGTTGCGCAGGTGTGCATGCAAGTGTGCTGTTGCGCAGGTGCATGCAAGTGTGCTGTTGCGCAGGTGTGCATGCAAGTGTGCTGTTGCGCAGGTGCATGCAAGTGTGCTGTTGCGCAGGTGTGCATGCAAGTGTGCTGTTGCGCAGGTGCATGCAAGTGTGCTGTTGCGCAGGTGCATGCAAGTGTGCTGTTGAACACTGAAAGTGAGATTAAACCTGTTCTAAAAAAGTGATAGAGCTGAAGCAGTAGTACACGTTACGTTCTTATTTCATAACTTAAAAATACATACGCCTCCTTGTTAAGGCCACACCCACTTCTGTTTTTAAGTCCAAACACAGATAGTATGGTCTCGGCTCACCGCCCGGTTTGTGTGTGTGCGTGTGTGTGTGTGTGTGTGTGTATACAGTCATACAGCCGAGTAAACAACAAAGTCTCTTGTGCCGAACACCGTGCGTTATGCAAGGTTGAGTGCAAAAGTTTGTGCACCCCTGAATCTTAATTTCAGTTTAGGAGTAATGATGGTATAATCATGCACTGATAAATAATCCATAGCAAAATAAAAAACGGATTCATATCGGTTTAAAAGTTTTAACAATGATAAATCTGATCTATTTAAATGACAGTCATAAACCACAGATTTTATCTTTAAAAAATTCTCTAACCTTTAATCTTTGACATTTCAGCCATGTGTTTAACTCACTCTAATCAGTTTACTGCAGATTCTAGTTTAGTTAAAAGCAACAGAAATCATTTTCCTGATTACAATTAAGAACTGGCTGAGGATGAGGTCACGTGACCTATATGCATTATAGCCGTTAATAAATCGGTTAATTAATATCAGTATAAATTACTCCAGGTCGTTAGCACAGCGATTACTGACAAAACAGAACGGCAGCACAGAAGAAGAAATAATATATTACACATAAATACGACATTTGAATAAAACTATTTGCGAGTTAACGGTAAATGTGAAGGCTAATTGTATTTAAGTGACGTTTCTGTAAACCTTGCTAGCATGTTAGCAAGCAGGACATTCTGTCAGGGTTAGCTAGTCAGACCTAGCCATTAAATCAAATGTATAAAAAATTTTACTATTGCAAGGTCAAATCTATTTTTTTTGGACATCAAATTGTGTGGGATTTTTTTTTAATAAACCGAATTGCTGAGATGTTGTTTAGTTAAAATCGCATCTGTCAAACAGCTGATGCTAATTCCTGACAATGCTATGTAGCATGCTAGCTCGTTAGCCCAGAGCTAGGACGGGTAGCAACCAAGCTGAAGTGTTCTGGCATCGACTAAGCGCAATTATAATGACTAAAATGCCTTCAAATACAGTTTAATCCTTTACACCATTGCACAAATGTAACGTTTGAGCCCCTGAAGGGCCTGGAGTCGGCGGTGAAGCTTACCACAGACTGTCACACAGCTCTCCTGGGCAGAACACACAACACAGGAACTCATATTTATCCACCGAGGCAAAGGTGCAGAATAATAATTATAGGCTGTCAATGATGCAAAGAGCAAAATGAAACCTTGTTAAATGAAATGCAAATAAAGAAAGAGAGACAGAGGGTCGGTGTTCATTCCGCACCCCTCAGGTCTACGGTGAGGGCAGGGTTGCCAGATATGATCCTAAAAAAAACAGCAAAATCCACCTTACAAAGCATTAACGTGACATCTAATGAAGTGGAAATAAAATTAAATAAAAATCTAATTCCGAGCAATGAAACAACAATTCTGTATTCTAAACAAAAATTAAAAATATATATATTAAACAAACATTATTAGCATTTTTTGATGACTCATCCTGTACTTATCTTGTGTTTATCCAATTAGAACTGACCATCTCCATACAGGCCAAATTAAATTAAAACTCTTTTTTTAACTAATTGCAATTTTATCTTTAAAACATCCTCTGCAGGGTTTTCTAACACACACACACACACACCGATCCATCTCTCCTACTCACAATAGACTCATCTCGTGTTACACAGGAAAAAGCTCTCATTTTATTACGTACTGTTCATGGGCCACTTTATATCCTTGTTTTAGGATGAATCATAGCACCTCTAAAGACAAAGGTAAAAATATAGCATCATTATTTTCTAACATCATGTTTAGCACTGCGGTGGAGATGCGACCACAGTTTGCAGGTTTAACTCACGGTGTAATGTCCAGTGTTCCGTGATGATACAGTAGGTGGGGACGCAGTTTACATAACGTTAGTAGTGGAGGCTAGAGGTGGAATCAATGCAGTCATGAATAATAGTTATTTTGTACAACAATTCATTTGTCACCTAATCAGGGGAACGCCTTTGCAAGGAAGCATATTGTCTTATTTGTTTTATTGCAAAAAAAAAAGTGTGTGAAACTCGTGTAATATTGGTGTTAATCAAAGTATATTTAATGGAATAATAAAATAAATGTAATAATCAAATAATTACAATTAATAGCAACACAATATACATAACATTCTTATTTGGGGCTGAACTTTGACACGATTTTACCTGTCATAGGAGGGTACATTTAATCGTTCGTATCTTTCATTAATTGCTTCACCCTACATGTAAAAAAAAAAAAAATTCAGCAGTGAAACCTGTTCTTAAAAAAATATGATGTTTAGAAAAATCATCTCTGTTACCAGTAAAGTGTGTACGATGGAACAAGGGTGAGACGCTGGGTTTGAATTAATATTAGAAAAAAAGCACACAAAAGGTACCGTCTGAAAAAAACAACAAAGCCCTCTTGCTCAGTTTAATCACTTAATTCAAAAGAAAATGATCTTTAAGTCTGTGAAAAATATACT
This sequence comes from Clarias batrachus, assembly GCA_003987875.1. NCBI lineage: Eukaryota > Metazoa > Chordata > Actinopteri > Siluriformes > Clariidae > Clarias > Clarias batrachus. The sequence goes on along the minus strand of QMIH01000458.1, from coordinate 227,419 downwards.
GTACAGTATGGAGCGATGGCTTTTAGTAGGATATCATGTGTGTAACATTTCAATTTCGGTGCCCATTGTTGTCAATCTGGCAACTTTGGGTTCAGCTTACATTTCTGAGACCCAGCCCCACGTCGCAGTGTGTGTGTGTGTGTGTGTGTGTGTGCGCTTATCAGAAAAAGCCATGACGTGCAGCAGCACCAGACATTAGTGCAACACAAAAGCAAACATTTACATAGATTTAAGTGTGACCCCCCCCCCCCAGGTGAAGTGAGTTATACTGATTATCTGGTTACAGCACCACCTGTCAGTGGGCGGGGTTTATTAAGCAGCAGGTGAACAGTCATGTTGAACACAAGTCTATGTGTTCTAATCAGAAAAATCGGTTTAAGGATCAGAGTGTCTGTGACAAATTGTGATGTCTAGACAACTGGGTCAGAGCGTCTCCAAAACTGCAGCTCTTGTGTGATGTTCCCAGTCTGCCAGGGTCACGACCTACCAAAAGTCCTCCAAGGAAGGAGAAACGGTGAACCTGTGACAGGTGATGGGCAGCCAGGAGACACGTAGGGAGTGAAGGCTGGTCCGTGTAGTCCGATCCAATAGAAGAGCTACTTGTAGCTCAAACTGCTGAAACACTGAATGAATAGAAACGACTCGGAACACACAGCGCAGTGCAGTTTGTCCCGTATGTACAGAGCTGCGTAGCTGCAGGGCACTCAGGGCGCACATGCTGACCCGTGTCCTCCACCTAAATGTTGAATGAACACAAAAAAGTGTAGAATTTTTGGAATAAATGATTTAGGATAAACTGGAGTGTCTAATGTCTAAAATTCCAGAATATAATGAGCTAATACTGATGATGAGAACTCTGATAAATAGAACACTGATATTATCCAGTGCAAATAAAAATATATCATAATATTAATGAGGGAAAAATGACTGCATACAATTCCATGTTCGTTAACGAAACAATTTTAATGATTAAAACAGCATTGATCATTTATTTACATGATTTTTGCCAAACTATTTATTTACTCCAAACAAAAATATTAATATGAAGTTATTACACTTTAATGATGCTGATTTGAGGGATGAATCAAGTGTTTAGACACGTTTACACCTGCTCGAACAGCCTTACATCCACTAAACAGTACATTTACCGCTTGGACTTAAGTCAGATTTATTACTAGAATGACAGAGAATATGTATAAAGAGTTCAGCTCTTTATTTTAACACTTACAGTACCTTGAGACCGGGGAACGCAGAAATCACAAGACTACCCTGATTTATTCTGTTATGAAGGCGATAAACAGAAACATTATGAAAAGGACCGCATTATGAAAAGCAGCGAGATGAGCAGAAAACCAACCAAAAAGATGAAAATGCAAAGGCGTAGACAAAATGTATACACTTAAAGCTTCCATTCAATTTCTGAGAGAAAACTAGAAGGAGTTCGTTATTATTGGTAATATTGTAAGTCTTTAAATTGGGAGGGTGGTGTGGGGGGTGTACATCACGATCTTCAGCAAACTGTTTACATTTCAGTTAAATCCAGATCCAGTTTACAAGGAAATATTTATCAGAATTTATTTTTTACATGAGCCATAAGCATGTAACTAGTTTAATCAAAAAACAAACGGCTGAGTGGTTTGTTTGTGTTTAAGTGCTTGAGTGTCTGCAGAGATTATTAAATTAATTCCCATGTTTGCCATGTATTTCCAGATTTTATGGTTAAGTGATTTCTGTTTTAAAAGTGCAGTTATGTAACAAAAAAAAAAGTCATTTTGAAAAACTTTTTGTAACTTTTAGTCACGAAAAAAAAAAGAAAAAAAGAAAGAGAACACCAAAGGACAAACAGGGTCCTGAGTGTGTGTGTGTGTGTGTGTGTCTCAACCCAAGTGCACCAGACTCATGACGGTGGTGTAGCCGTGCTGCAGCCCGTTAGCGTCCGTCTGACTCAGCGTGTAGCTCTCTTTAACGATGCGGTCGCAGCCGATCTCGCCGTTCCCGAAGAATCCGAACAGAGGCACTCCGGGGAAGAGTTTGTGGAAGACGTCGGCCTCTACGTTGTGCTGGCCGTTGTAGTGGTTGTGTCCGCGCGCCACGCAGGCGAACATGAAGCCGACGGTGTTGGACTCGGGAATGTTGGTGGCTTTTAAGCGGCGGATGGTGACCTCGGCCGCTGCGGGAGTGCTCACATCCTGATCCAGGAGCACCGAGGCTCCCTGAATCCTGGGACCACTCAGGGTGAGACCCGCCACGCCGAAGGAACCCTGAGAACAGCTGAGGACACCACACACACACACACACACACACACACACACACACACACACACACACACACACACACACACACACACACACACACACACACACTTTACACCCTGAACCATACTTTGAAGAGATTTGAGAATTGTGCACATCAGGATTCAGACGTCAGACGTGACTACAGAGCTCTGCAGAAGGTCGGTAAAGAGTTTATCAAGGGTTTCAGTTAATCACCATTCTGACCTTCAGTATGGTATAATGGTCACATTTCCTTAACAGAAGTTTGAATCGTACATCTCCAATATACGCTGCTGATTAACGAGTCTGGAAGCGGCTGTGTTCGTTAACGAGTGTAATGATTAATGAGATCATTACAGCGAGATCTGATATATTATTAATGTACCAGGCTTCTGTTAGATATTTGTCAGTGCTCTTCCTCTCCTCATTCACATTTCATTACATCAGCCTGTTTTGTTTAATAGTTGTCTGTATTATTGTAAAGTATATTTACACAGAGGGGAAGGGAAAGAAAAACACTATTTCCGTCCTGATTCGAGTAATTTCCCCAGGGTTTACGGTGGTGCTCTAAACGCCAATGAAAACTTCCAGACTCCATTAAAGAATTCACAAGCAGCAAGACGCCAAGGACGGATCTTACACCAGAAAAAGAAATAAATACAGTGGAACCTTGGATTACGAGCATAATTCGTTCCGGAAGTGGGCTCATATTCCAAAACACTCGTAAACCAAATCAAACCTTCCCATAAGAAATAATGAAAACTCAAATAATTCGTTCCACAGTCCAAAAAATTAAATACAGAAAAATAATTAATACAATATTTAAAGTAAAAAGAAAACAAATTAACCTGCACTTTACCTTTAAAAAAAAGTTTAAATAAATCCCAACAGATAAGTGTTTCCGTTTGTGTGCGCAGACGCTGTGTATTTGTGTGTGTGAAATTAGCCCCTTCCCTCACCTCGTCTTACACAGTAAAACTCCTCCTCCCTCCCCCCACCTCGCTTTTTAATTTTCACAACAAACACACACACAACGGAAACACTGTTTTAACGGGAAAAAAAGAAATCTCTCTAATGACACTCGTGTGAGCGCAGACTAACGGAATCACTGCTGTAAAGTAAAAAAAAAACAAAAAACAAATGAACCAGCACCTTACCTTTGAAAAGAATTGCGACAGAGCAGAGTTTCTGTGAAGAGCAGTGTGTGTGTGTGTGCTTGTGTGAAGCCGGGGAGGGGGGAGTGTAAAGGCGGGAGTGTGTGTGTGTGTGTGTGTGTGTGTGTGTGTGTGTGTGTCGGTGTCAAAAAACTAAACCAAGACATGCTCGTTTTTCAAGTCAAAATTTGTGAAAAATCTTTGCTCGTCTTGCGGAACACTCGTAAACCGAGTTACTCGCAATCCGATGTTCCACTGTAATTGAAATATCGCTATAATATGTGATGGAAAAGTCAGAAAAAAATTATCAGAAAAGCAAGTCATTAATCTGATGCTCAGAATCAACAGCGTTCTACAAAACGAGGCGAAACTGGACACCACACGATTGTGCAAATTAGTTCATGATGTCTTCACACTTCTCTTGACCACGCCCCTGCAACGTGACCACAACCCTTACTGCAGACTTATGTACCATTTGCACGGGATTAGTATTATCTGGGGACCTTGTGTGACTTAAATAAGCCTGAGATTTTACTAGAATTTACTGACTGATCTCTTGGATAAAAAGCATACATCCTCAAGTGCGTGTCTCTTAAGGGTATGTTGCGCTGAAAAGAGGAGGTGTGTGTGCGCGTGTGTGTGTGTGTGTATGCGTGTGCAAGGGAGAATTTATGGATGTCTGGTTAAACAAATATAGTTATCATGCCTCATTTCATTGACAATCTAACTGTAACACATTAACATGTGAACCTCCTCGCTGAATTGCGCACTATTTTGGATCGGCGATTGTTTGGAAAAGTCATTACAGGTGGAGCTGTATGATATAAACAGCAGAGTGTTTACCGCATCCTATTATACATCTCATCCTTCAATTTCTAATCGTTCTTTTTGCTTTCGGTCTCCTGATGGTTTTCAGCTTCCTCCTTCTGCACGTTGTATGGTGTGTAGCGATGTGACCCAGCACCCAAAATACTTTCACTCCAACGCAGCCTCTATTCTTCGCGGACGACGAATAAAAAGGCGCGCAGGTAACAAAAACCTTGAAAACCGACTCCACTGAATACTTTACGAATCACAGACATGCTGGTTCACATAGGATTAACATCACAGACAACCTTCGCAATCATTACAAATCACACGAGCACCCCAGGTAATTTCACTTTTCTTACCATTTCAACTCAACTCACATAACTGCCATCCGCTGTCTTTAAGCTTTAATTGATGGTTATGTTTTATTGCTGCTACTTTGCTTTTCGATTTTGTTTCATCAGCAAAGTTCATGAAAAAAAAAAAAATTCTCTCTCTCTCTCTCTCTCTATGAGATTGGCGCGTGCCAGACTCACACAGAGATTTCGGAGGGGACAGACGGCACTACCTTTGCTCTCACTTCAGTTCCTTAATGTATTGTAAACACCCCGAGTATAGAATAAACCTGTAATCTGAGTATAACGCACCAGTCTCCGGCCTGCGGGAACGCTCTCTCTACGTGACCCCCCGCGATGAGGACGTTGCTCTGCCCCAGAGGTTTCAGCAGCTGGTTGAGGAAGCGAGCCGCTCCGGTTTTGTAAGTGTTGTAGCCGAACAGCAGCACCACCTTCAGGTCAGGATTTCCACTTAAGCCTTTATTAAAGGACAAAAAACACCAAACGCACAGCTGCTTCAACCGCACGCCATCACTAATCATCGTAACCCGCTTTGAATTTACATATTCGCTCAGGATGTGAACCTGCTCTTTACCTGCTTTCTCTAAAGCGTCGTCAGTCAGGCTCTTTTTACAGAAGTGGAACGGGCGGATGTGAACGCCCTCTATGGCAGGAAACAGAAGACTGAAGCCTGCTTCACCTTCCATGAACTCCTGGGGGATGCGGCAGGCCGGCTCGCTGGGGGTCACTGCCGAAAAACAAACACACAAACAACATCAACAAAGTCAAAAAATATTTAACTAAACAGCAGATGAGCAGATCTTTAAAAATACAGAGAATTAAAACTAAAACAACATGTTAGCTCACATCATGCTAACAATTTTTGTTCTTATCTATTTACAGAAACACAGAACGAGAGAGAGAGAGAGAGAGAGAGAGAGACGTACACACGATTCCCGGAGTGATGATGCATAAAATGTCACAGTTTCTGGGCAGCATGCGTCTCAGCTTGTCCTCCACATACACCTTGTCCTCTGGCTGACACCGCCTGGCTACGAAACGGGATCAGACTCAGGATCAGACTCGAGATCAGACATCATAATAGTTATTATAAAGTAACCGCGACACCGCCTCACCTTTCTTATGTCTGAAAGAGCTGTACTGTCCAGCAAAGTGCTCTTGGTCCATCATCACCATCACCATTTGGGGCAACAGGAAGACATTCTACAGAGAGACAAGAAAGAGAGAGCAAGACAGACAGTCAGGAGAGAGAGAGAGAGACAGTGGTCAGTGGTCGTATCCTGGAGCCCATTCACGCATTCACACACTACGCTCGGAGCGAATTTGGGAGCGCCAATTAGCCTGATCTGCATGTCTTTGGATTGTGGGAGGAAACCAGAGCACCTGGAGGAAAACCACCAGGCACAGGGAGAATGTACACACAAACCCCGAGGAGAAAATCAAACCTTCGTCCCTGGAGGTGCGAAGCCACAATGCTAACCACAATGACAATGTGCCGCCTCAGACAATACTTTTTTAGATTAATAATGATAATAATAATAACAATTAAATAAAAAAAGAAAGAACACACAAGCTCTCTGACCTCCAGGCCTTCCTCCATGGTTCTCAGGAGAACATGTTCTTCGTATTGGGACGATTCAGAAGCCGAGAGCCAGGTGGTTTTCTGTCGCGTCCTCAGGACTCTCCGTGCGCAGTTCCTCCAGAGCCGACAAACACTAACGCAGGGAGAAAACACTGAGCATGTGACGAGCAGTGAAAGTGAAGATGGCCACAGATACGGCTCAGAGGTTTAAATAATGACGTAACTAGTCAGGACAAGTGTGAAAGCCACAGGAACATGAAAACTCGTGTGGTCGTCTTTTACCAGTGCTAGGATCGCGGTGAACTGTGATGAGTGATGTACTGTAAATACTTTAGTAAGTTTCCATCAGGTTTTGTGACACATAAAAACACTATCTGTAGAAATTTCCTGATGCCACTTGATTGGTTGACAGCAGTTATTTTTTTAAAAACAGCCCAGTGATCCTGATAATGTTTAGCTCCGCCCCCACTGCACAGCCACTTCCTAAAAATGTGTCCCATACATCCCTTTCGCTGATCGAATTCACGCAACCAGTCAGGAGTCAAGAGTAGTTTGAATAAACCTAGCTCCGCCTCCTCAGAAGTGTTTTTCTTATGCTCCTGAGACAGGATTAATATGTGAAAAAAGAAAACAGTGCAGTGCACATCTGGAACTAAAATAAATCTTTATATGTTAATGAATTTTCTTTTAAGATGGTCTTTCTTACAAAAGAAGCTGATAATCGCCAATAATAACAACAATAACAATAATAACAATAGCAGTAACAGTGATGATCTCGTGTTGGATACACATCACCGTCACATTTGACTCTTTTCCAACACCTAAACTGTAAACTTTCATCTTGAAAAAATGAAAGTAAATAAAATAAAGCCAGTTTCCTGCTCCACAGCTCAAAGCAGAAAGGTCAGTTTTTACTCTGTTCGTCTTTAGCAGCATTAAACACAATGCAAAATATTGCATGTACAATAAATCTCATCAAAGTAACCAACTCCTCTTCCTCTAAGTAAAAAAAAAAAGAAAAAGTTTAATTCCTTATAATCTTACTGCATTTACAGCTGACTGCATTTCTAACATCTTGAAACTTTTTGTATTCTAAATAACATAAATAACATAAATGCATAAATAACAGTAATCATAATATAACTGATTATAATTATTTTTACCATTATAAATTAACTTCTGCTTACTTATTTATTTAATATATACTATATGATACAGAATAGCATTATATCTATATCAATTTTATCACATTTATTATTATTGCAATAACCATTATACTAAGAGAAAAAAAACATCACACTATTAAACATGATCATTTTTAAATACGCTGCTGTATTTATTTGTGCTTTTTCTTGTGAGGCGTTGTTGTTGTTATTGTTAAACTACATTTCACTGCAGGACAAGTGTTTCTGCATATTAGTATTAATATAAAAAACAAGGTTCCACATTAAATCAAAAGTATAAACATTTATTTTAAAACTATAATAATACAACAATGAAGAGATAAAACAAAACCAGTTAGTAAACAAAAGTTTCTAAAATGTCATTATTATTATTATTGTTATTATTTGTTTCTTTATTATTATTACTGTTATTATCAATTATCAGGTGTTTCTTTTCTTTAAAAATATTCCTTATTGTAACTCCAGTCCTTTCAGAGTTTATTTAAGTGTTTATTTTGTTTATGTTTATGACTGTAATGTTTAAGTTGTTTATGAGTAATTACAGTGCTGCAGTATAAACTGTGTTTAATGAGTGATATCAAATACTCTGTGTGTGTGTGTGTGTGTGTGTGTGTGTGTTCAGGAGAATTTCATTGTTGTGTTTAGAGTTTTAGAGATCTTGGTGAACTAACACCGCTAACATGCTAACACCGTTCACCCCGCTAGCATGCTAACCCCGAGGCTAGCTGTGAGAATCCGGCGCGCGCCGAGCGGAAACACGGTGCGGTACCTCGCTATCCGCAGCACGGATTTAGTCGGCACATGACTCAGGATCTTCTCCACCACTTCCGCCACGTTCCCGAGCACAAACCCGGCTTTACTGTCCACAGCGGCGCTGCTGCTGCTCGCTCCTTCACCGTCCATCACTGCTCAACCTGTTCCCGGAGATCCACAGCACCGCCTCCGTGTGTTTGTTTTTCTCTTTCCTTTAACGATGTGAAACTAATACTTCCGGTTTAATTCATAATAAGAGTCCCAATCCTTCTCTCTTTGGAGTGTTGTGTTCCTGTTCCTCACAGCACAGGATTTAATACTTTCTGGCAAAATGTCTTCCAAAATATCTCACATTTAGTTTATATTTTAAGAATTTACACTTACCCAAGAATGTATTTGATAAAGTAATGTATTGAAATCATACACTTCGACCTGGCATAGAGCAATAAAAAGGCACAGCACTAAAATAATGTAAATGGACGCATGCAGAATGTAATTACCTCAATAATACCAGATGGTTAACCCACATCATGAGTGGAAGTATTTGCTAGTGTTCACATTGATCGCATTAATGTATGGAACTTTATGAGACATCCTGTATTGGTTCAAGATTCAAGATTCATAGAACCTTATTCATCCCAGAGGGAAATTGCTTGTACTTGGTTGTTTACAGTCGTTTTCCAGGAGGAAAGGAAACTGTTTTGGACAGAATTCCCCTTTTCACTATTACCTCCACAGTTTCGAGCTCCATTCCTAGCACCGATCCGGCCCTTTTAATTACTTTGCCCAGTCTATTTCTGTCTGACACTTTGATGTTACAGGCCCAACAGACCACAGCATAAAAAAGACACTCGCCACAACAGTTTCAAAAAACACCTGAGGGATGGTGCTGCAGACGTTAAAGGACCTGAGCCTTCTCAGAAAATACAAACGGCTCATAAAAACTTATACAATAGTACATGTAGAAAAACAACACTATTGCAGTTTGTAATATTGCAGGAATCGAACCCAGACCCTGGAGATGTGAGGCCACAGTACTAACCACTACTCCAGTGGAAGCTCTTTAATAGTAATCATTGCTGGTCTGTGCATCTTTACATGCACTAAGATCCACTTTTCTAACTAAGACTAAATTTGAGTTTATTGATGTGAAAGTGGGCAGAGTGTGTGTGAGCTGACGCTTTTTCAGAGGAGTGATTTCCCAACTCAGAGCTGTTCGATGTCAGATAGATGGAAAATGTGATTCTATCAGAAATGCTATTGATTGTGTTTATTAGCAGCACAGCATAGGTCTGACTTCCTGTTCGAAAAAGTAAATACATTAAATCATTCTGAATCAAATCATGGCTCTCAAGACTTCCCACTGAGACTTTATAATGACTGCTAATATAAAATATATACATATATACAGACAAATGATATGCACGAATAAAATCCTTATATGAAAGTCAGTACGGATGCTGCGGTGATCGAGTAGAAAAGAAATAAGGCTTCCTTTCGTGCTCATACAGTACATTCAAACACAAAACAAAACAGACAAGACATAGAGGAATCATTCATATTTCTTTTTAATTACAGTCCCAACTGTCTTATAATTAAAGTTTCAGATTCTTTGTATGTGGAAATCAAGTGTAACTAAAATCCTGAGGAGTTCACATGTTAATAAAGGTCACGCGTTCAACGCAAAGGTACTTTCAAAAATATGACAGCAGAGTTTAATCAGTTCAACTGTAAATAAAACAACTTATAAACACATTTACAGCTCCGGTTTATTCTGCAGTAACTTTAATATCTGTAATATGATAAAATGCAGCAGGTAGGAGGAGGTTTGATTCCCACATGTGCAGATTTCCATCTCACCTCATTATTGAGCACAGTGAGCACTGATAAACCCTGTGAAGATGGAATTAGTTTCTCTGCAAATGTTTTTTTTTTTACAAAGCTCAGCCTTCATTAATAATATTTTAATAATACTAAGTTCAAAAGAAGCTTATGCATTTTATAAAATAAAAAAAACATAAAATACAAGACCAAAAAATGCAAGTTTTTTAAAACATATATTGCACTATTGTAATTACTTGTAAATAAATAAATAGAAAAACATTTCAAAATGAAAAGTGCATAAAGTGTTCCTCAGTGTCTCGAGCGCTCGCATTCAGCAGGTCCTTATGCAATCGTCTGAGGTCCGGAAGACTATGTGTGACTCGTCGTGTTAGAGACATGCAGCACCTTTGTGACCGTTATAGAGCATGCTCAGAAGGTGCACGGCTCGTTCCAGGGTACAGGGAGGACACACAGACACACCACGCTGTGTTACGCTGTGTATTATTTGGAATGACTTGACATCGCACCACATTAAATACGTGATAAGATTCTTTAGATGTTCGGAGTGTAACGATGTCAGGAATCTCAGCACATGTGGCACATTTCACGTTTGCTTTGATGTTAAGGTGTGTCTTGGGTGATCAGATCACAGGTGTACACTTAAGTCATGCAGCTGTTCACATCTGGCATTTAAAGGTGTCGCTTGTGATCAGACTTGTAATGCCTTGTTCGAATGATTTGTTTCACAAATTTGAACGTTAGGACTGACTGTCCACACTGTTTGAAAGTGATCAGATCGGATTCTGTTCCGTTCAGGCTGGCAGCCCATATCCGATCATAACCGTCGGCCAATCTGCATTGGTTGCCATAGAAACATGCCACACATGTGGGTACGCCATGTGTTGTGTGTCAAACGCTGGTGAGTTATAACAACAGACAGATCAAATTTGTATTTCCGAACAGCTCTGCTGCATCAGACATCAGTATTCCTGCTCGGTTTTCAGCGATGGATCCGTGTCCATGTCATGTGATTGTGTGGACCTGAACTCCAGTGAGCATTCAGGCCGAGACACAACTTTATGAATCTGATATCAAACCACCTCTGGAAAGTGTGGTTCAAATCAGGTTTGTAAAAATCAGATTCGATGTTTTTTTATTTACTCATTGGAGCAGAGGTGGGAGGAAACATGAGTACATTTCCTTTGTTACTGTACTTAAGAATAGTTTTCATGTATCTGTACTTGAGTAGTTTTATTAGAGGATACTTTTTTACTTTTATTCCACTACATCGTACAGCAGATATCTGTGCTTTCTACTTCACTACATTATTTCTTCATGGCGTTGTGTTACATAACCAGAGTGCTTTGTACCACCAACCAACCATAACATTATGACCATCTGCCAAATATTGAGTAGGCCCCCCCTTTTGCCACCAAACCAGTGATGCACCGTGTGTTCCGACACCTTCCTATCACAACCAGCATTAACCTTTTCCTCAATTCCCACTTCTATTGGAACGGGCTACACACACTATCCTTCGCTCTCCATGTGCATCAGTGAGTCTTGGCCTCCCATGACCCTATCGCCCGTTCACTGGTTTTCCTTCTTTGGATCACTTTTGGTATGTCCTGACCACTGCAGCCTGGGAACATCTCACAAGACCTGCAGTTTAGGAAACACTCTGACCCAGTCCTCTAGTCATCACCATTTGGTCCTGGACAAATTCACTCAAATCCTTACGCTTGACCATTTCCTCTGTTTCCAAAACATCAACTTCAGGAAAAAATGTTCACTTGCTGCCTTAATATATTCCACCCACTTCCAGCCGCCATTGTAATGAGATACTGTGAGAAGGAGCGAATTGTGATGGCTAGACAACTGAGTCAGAGCGTTTCCAAAACTGCAGGTCTTGTGAGATGTTCCCAGGCTGCAGTGGTCAGGACATACCAAAAGTGCTCCAAAGAAGGAAAACCAGTGAACGGGCGACAGGGTCATGGGAGGCCAAGACTCGCTGATGCGCATGGAGAGCGAAGGATAGTGTGTGTAGCCCGTTCCAATAGAAGTGGGAATTGAGGAAAAGGTTAATGCTGGTTGTGATAAGAAGGTGTCGGAACACACAGAGTATCAATGTTTCGGTGGCATAGGGGGGACCTACTCAATATTCAGCAGGAGATCATAATCTTATGACTGATCGCTGTAGTATTGTAAGACACCTGCTGCCTATTATGCATTATGGGAGTCGCCTTTCCTAATAACTCAGAAGATGTTTGAAGTGAAAAGTGGAACCGGTTGCAGACGGTGATGAAAACAGGATGTAGAAGCAGAGAGAGCGAGAGATTTTTACTAGAAAAAAAAGCCACTGTAAGCTAATACAAGCTCTGCACTTTGGCTGCTTAAGTAAAATTGAAGGCGAGTACTTTTTTATTTTTACTCAAGTTCACATGTAAGTGAAGGACGTCTACTTTTACTTGAGTAATAATATTTGCCCTGGAGAGTCTCTCCATTTACTCAAGTACAGGATGTGTGTACTGTACATTGCGCACCTCTGCTTCAGACTACATGAAAGCATGAAAACAGGTTTGGGCTACGGGCAACTTGGTGGTGCTGGGGTTTGAACCCAGAATCTTCCAATCATAACCACTGAGCTAGCCCTGCCTTACTCAAGTAAAAGTAAACGTCCTCCATTTACATGTATACATGAGAAAAAGTACAGAAGTATTCATCTTCCAATGTACTTAAATAATAAATGTACTGAGTCTGTATTAGCTTACTCTAGCCTTTAAGTCATATTAATAGTCTCTCTCTCTCTGCTTCCTAACTGTCACCGTGTTGTTTCGTCGCCGTCTGCCACCATCTCAGCTTCTGATTTCAAGCACCTGCTGCCGGATTGAGCTTTTCACTGAGGAATGCAAATCACACAATTACATATGATAGTCAGCAGGTGGCGATATTACTACTTCAGACACTACACATCACACTGGTTCTGTAACGCCACGCCTTGAGGTGATGTAGTGAAGGAGAAAGTACAGGGATTTATTGTTGGATGTAGTGGAGTTAAAGTCAAAGGTATGTCTCCACTAACGAACTTCTCAATAACATACAGATGCATAAAAACCTCACTTTAGCAACAAAGTAGACGTCACGGGTTGCCTTCCACCTGCACTTGACGCTGGCTGCTTACAGTCCGATCACCGCGTTAATACCAGGTGTAAACATGCTTGTGTTATATTTTCAGTCTCATGTCCCCTCCTGTCCTGCTGCTGCTTCCGTGTCCTAATGTGTGCACCTGAGCCGCCTTCTCTGATTCCTGCTTTGCTTTTTCTTTGTTCCTCCTTTTCCATGTTTCCTGCATGTCCGTTCTCCGACTCTCACCGGTAATGATGATTTTCCACGTTGTCTGTATTAAACATCACGTTTTCCATAAATGCACAGTATCAGTTTTTTTTTCAATTATTTGTCAGCATCTCATCCTAAATGATTAATGATGGAGATGTACTACTCATGCGCTTATTACATCATGGTGTTTAGGAATATAAGGTGCTTTTTAGTGATTAGTGACAGAGCCATATTTTAATAAGCGTTCCGCATCGCGCTGTTCTGATTCCCCATATTTAGGAGGCGTTCACGTGGATTTGCGTGCTAGATGATTAAATACGCGGAGCAGCAGCGGGCAAAAGAATTTTCCCCTGATATAAGCATTGTGAGAGAAAAGCAGGATTGACTTAAGGGCTTCTGGAACTCATGGAATGAATCCACGTCCTCTTAACGTAAACTTAATCCCGTCTGAAAAGGGCTGTAGAGTGTAACTTCAGCATTAAACACACAGTTATACAGTAAATATCCAGTGCAACCGACATTTTAGTCAGCATTCAGCGCGACACTGAGCTCGTGTGAAAGCACTTGGTTTTCCTGAAGCTGATGATGGAGTCGGTCTGAAGAGGAGGAGAGAGAGGCAGAGCGATAGAGCGAAAAAGAAAAAGAGAGGTGTTAGTAGATACACAGCATCATCGTCTGTCCTTTTACTTAAAGCATGACGTGAAAACGGTTATTAAAATTCATGCAGATAAAATATCAAACAAAAATAACAAGCAAAGAAAACGGAGCAGGAGGTTGAGCCAAAAGCTTTTCCAGATTTTATTCAAGCTTCTCGAAAATAAATGAAAGGTCTAAGAAAAAACTAAGACGAAAGGAAAAGAGCCTGAGTGAGTGGAAAGCTTTAGAGGGATGAGACGAAGCGTTATGATTTTGCATCGATCAAAGCCGCTCGGACGTTCTGTACAGCAGAGGGAATAACTGACGGCCATGGATGGAGCAAAGCAGTGAAAGAGAGCAAGGAGGAGAAATGGAGAAGAAAAGTAAAGCGGCTCGGCCGGAGCGGGGACCCGGGATAGAGAATTTATCTACGTAGATGAAACGAGAGAGAGAGAAACAGAAAATGATGAACAAAAAAAGAGGAAAAAACAAAGCGGGACTCAAATGGAAATATTTATTATAACATACATTCAAAGGAAAAATGGTAGAAGATCTGCAAATTCTTGATCAAATTATTTACATGGAGGTCATGTCGTTCAGGGCGTGGTCAAGCTCCTCGCTGATGGCTTTGTACTTGAGCTTCTGAGCATAAGACTCATCTACACGAGCCGATCGGGACACGGAGCGAGGGATTGTGGGTAATGGGAGTGGTGATGACACGGGAAAAAAAAAACAAAGACAGACAGAGAGACAGACGAGTGGGAACAGAGAAATAAAAAGCAAAAAAGAATGAAAGATGAAGAAAACTAGAAGCATGCAAATCAGCAGGAAATAAATAAGCATTTCATAGGAATCTATTCTGCGTTGTGAGACATGTGAGAGCTTTCGAGGAGATGACTTACCCTCCAGATCATCGATGGTCTTCTCCAGCTTGGCACATGATCTCTCAGCAAACTCAGCACGAGTCTCAGCCTGAGGGACACACACACACACACACACACACACGCACACACACACGTTTACGCATGTTGTACTAAAATTGTAATAATTTGAGAATTTGTGATGCATCTAAAAAAGCAAACACACCTCCTTCAGCTTCTCAGTCAGAACGTTGATCTCCTCCTCATATTTGTCCTCCTTTGAAGAGTACTGTACACACAAAGAACAGAAAAAGTAAGTCAGAATACACACACACACACACACACACACACACACACACACACACACACAAACCCATACCTTCTCAGCCTGGGCTTCCAGGGACTTCATGAGGTTGGTGACTGTCTTCAGTTCCTCTTCAAGTTCAGAGACTTTGCTGTAAAGAGATTAAACAATCAGCATCAGGATCAGATCAGACCCGTATTAGACCTGATCAGTCCGTATCAGAGCAGAATCCTTATTAGGTTGGTATCTAATCAATATCACCTCAGTATCAGATCAGGATCAATAATAACTCAGTGTCAGATCAGTAACAGATCAATAGTAGATAAGTATTGTATCAGATCATTATTAATATCAGAGGAGATTAGAGGAGTAGAGGTCTAACCCCTCATTCAGCTCAGCTCTCTCCTCTGTACGCTCCAGCTCAGTCTCAACGATCACCAGCTTACGAGCCACCTACACACACACACACACACACAACATGAGGATGAATAAGAACAGTAAAGAGTAACGAGAGAATGCGAGGACAGAACTCATCTCACCTCCTCGTATTTGCGATCGGAGTCCTCAGCAACGTTTTTGGCCTCCTTCAGTTGGAGATCCTGAGCCACCATCTTCTCCTCGTCCTTCAGGGCCCTGTTCTCAATAACCTTCATACCTCTGACACACAGAGATTTTGTGTATCGTTAGAATCTTTCCTCAAAAAAGAACACACACTCTACTAAACGTTAACATCACGAACGGATTAGCCGCATACGCTAATGAGATTCATTTAATTTCCTTTGATAGCATTTTGTGATCCCTTACTGTCACACTCAGTGGAACACCTTATAAAGACGGACCACCGGACCTCAAAAGCACATTTTTTTGTTGTAATAAGCGCTTTGTTCTTATGGACAAAAATGCTACCTGTTATGTGTTAGTGAACGTTACTGCTTTACCAATAACAGCAGTGTTAGCTTTACGCTCTGGAACTGAAGCTGGAATTGGAACAAAATGTTGTTTTAATGTTTACAATTCTCTATTTTTTTCTCTACTTAATGTCAATTCTCTCTTTAACAGACAAGATTAAATGCCTTGCGGCTCCATAGCTAACAATGCTACAGCGATGAACGCTAATATTAGCACAAGCTAGCTAGTAATGATATATTTGGTGATGTGGTCAAGTTTTCAGGCAGTTTAAAAGGAATTAGCGGCACAGGGAAACATATCTCAGAGATCATATTCTGTTTTATCCGCTTTGGTAGAAGTAACGCTTTGGTTAGTGTTCACACCTTATACTTTGCCATCCCAAATACAACGACTATGACACGTAGCTGTAACACTCTATCAGAAAACACACACCTCTCGCTCTCATCAGCAGCCTTCTCGGCCTCCTCCAGCTTCTGCAGAGCCGTGGCCAGACGCTCCTGAGCGCGATCCAACTCCTCCTCAACCAGCTGGATGCGTCTGTTCAGGGAAGCCACCTCGCCCTCAGCCTGCACACGCAACAGAACAGAGCTCGAACCCACGCTCTTCCAGACGAGCAAAACGATCCGAACTCTACACAGCGTGCAAGGATTATACTGAGCGACTAAATATTCTCCAGTTACAGCACGTCTCCAAGGGCTTCACTCCGCTCATCTGCTCATACCGCAGCAATCTGTCGCACTAATAGATTAATAATAACAACTGCATTTCTAGCCAAAATACACATCTGATTATCCGACTAGTTATTATATTATATTATACTAGTTATTATACTAGTTAAACAATTATACAGTCCTAGCCGAGCATGTCAAAAGAGACGCTGTGACAAACGTTAATTAAGTTGTTATTGTTGTTAATTAAGTTAATTAATAATTAAAACTACACATAGTAGGCTACATAATATGACATAAAAAAAGATCAATAAACCATGTTAAAGAAAAACACCCATTGACGAGGGGGTGACAAATCAAAGTGCTCACTGATTGGCCAAATTCAGATATTTACATTGTTTAAAATTGTTTTTACATTACTACTATTTTTTTTTTTTACTATTTTCCTCTAGTACAGAAACCAATCAGAGCGAGCAGTCGATGCACCAATCAAAAGCAGTGCTGAAAAATCAACATTTATACACAGAGGTTCAAGTCTGTAATACGTTTTACATATAAAGCTGTTTTTAATCACATCTTTCTTAAGATCATTAAGCTCATGATTGTTGATCAGGTATTAATAACTAAACCACACACACACACATTTGTCACATTCTGGTGCAGACATTTCAATATAAATCTGTAGGGGTGTGTTTACTTTTTGCATAATTGGAAAATCCTGTGTAAAAATACGTGTGTAGATGGTGTAGAAGACTTCCAGATTATTATATGATAATTACCACTATCATATTATCATATTATCATATTATCATATTATTATTTGGTACTAGTGATCAGACCCTGCACCGCTCAGCATCCTCTGTGTGTGTGTGTGTGTGTGTGATGCTGTACGCAGGTTCCCCGCCGCTCCCTCGCCCCTGCCGGCCTTACCAACGCGCGCGCCGCTCTCTCCGTCCCGAGCTCCGCCTGCAGGCACGCGCTCTTCTTTTCCGTTTCGCCGGCGAGCTCGTGCAGAGATCTGATTTTCTTTTTCACGGCCTCGAGTTGCGGGACTGCGGCCATGCTGATCTCACACACACGCGCGCGCGCGCGCACACACACACACACACACACGACGGAGCGACGCCTGCCCGGGGAGCTGAGGATTCACGCGCACCGAGAGACGCACCGAGGAAACCGGAAGTCCCCCGAGGTCTCCTAGGAAACACCGCAGCGCAAACTCCCGCGATAAGGAGCACGAGATGTGTTCAAAATATACACAATTATAATCGGACTATTTAATGACATTTTAAACAGTTAATGTGTGATGGTTACGCTGAGACCCGGGTTGCCAGATATTCATAAAAATTACCCAGAGTTATAACTTGGCAACTGTAACTGGAGCGATGAGTTCACCAATAAAACAAACAAACAAACAAACAAACAAACAAGAAAATAGACAACACTGCTACACTGCAGCATGTATTCTTTTAAACTGTTTTCACAGAGAGAGAGAGAGACAGAGACAGGGAGAGACAGAGACAGGGAGAGACAGAGAGAGAGAGACAGAGAGAGACAGGGAGAGACAGAGAGAGAGAGAG
>QMIH01000458.1:166672-208908 GCA_003987875.1 Clarias batrachus | reverse complement strand
AGAGAGAGAGAGGGAGAGACAGAGAGAGAGAAAGACAGAGAGAGAGAGACAGGGAGAGACAGAGAGAGAGAGACAGGGAGAGAGAGACAGAGAGAGAGAGATTACATTAACAGCTACATTAACATATTTAAGAATCACTGGTGAGTTTGGACATGTTCAGTCCCTAATTAGAAAACTAGATGACTTTCTATGAATTAGTTAAAGATTTCCCATCAATTATTGGATTTGTGTTAAATTTCATGAAATAATGCAACAAAAGAAAAGTTAATTTAAAAAAAATTGTTACAGATGGATTGTAATGACATTTGTTAACATTTTTTTATTGTCTATACTTTAAAGTCTACATTTATATAAAAAGCAGTAATAAAATAATTAGTTTTATATAGCTTATTGTCAAAAAAAGGTTGAAAATATATAAATATTAAAAATATATTGTATATTGATAAGAAGATAAAGAACTGATGTAGAGACGTGTGTTATAATAGCTAAATTATTAATGTCATTTGTGGAAAATTGCAGATGAAGGCTTAAACCTGGGTTAATTTTAACCTGCAAAGGAAATACAGGGGGAGCTGGAGTTTTGCTGTTAGAAAATCTGTTTGTTAAATCATGCTGGAAAGATGGATGTACTTCAAAGATCTAATATATTATTATTATTATTATTATTATTATTATTATGTTATTTATATTATGAGTAAAGTTTAATTACTTTCAAACACAACAGGTCTCATTATTCAGTCACTGAAACACAATTTGGTGTTGTTTCATAATAATATTTTTAATATCTAACATTTAATTTTAATCTATGCATTATAATTATAAGTAGTATTGTATTATAATGGTTTTCCCCATCTATATTTAGTCAAAACATCAGCTATTTCAGTAAATAACTTCAGGATTTATTTTGCTTATGGTATATAGAACAAAGTTTCAATTTCAAGAAATAGCTGGTAAATATCAGCTTCATAACCGACGCAAAAATATAATTTTCCCAGAGCTTTTTTTATACACAGAAAATGAAATGGTCTGAAGTTTTTAAATAATCTGTTTTGCTATTTCTTTGTGATATCTATCAAAATAATGTTTGCTTGTTTGTAGTAAATTGGAGGAGAAAGGTTGAAATCTGTAGCCGCGCCATCTAGTGGATAATATTTGACCACTCTCACTGTTCTCACATTAACATTCCCCTTTCACTGGCCTTAACCTCAAAGTGAATTACTGACATATTCATCAACACATGTGCTGAAGCGTACTTCATTAAAACGTGTTACTCAAATTTATCTGCGTCTGAAATAGACCAGGTTCCTCCAAGCGGGGGACGAGCGCTGAAACGCTATACGTGACCCAGACATACTTCAACCTCATGTCTTTTAGGGGCTCATACCTGCTGTTCCCTTATAAAGCTCTGCTCTAAATTTAACCTTTCCTCACTCGCACTATTTATATAGAAACCCATTTAATGCCACGATGAATTTGGTGTCAGGCTACATTACATCCGAGAAGAATCGCTCCTAAGTAATAATTCAGTACAGATTTCTCATAGGTGTAAACAGGAGCTCCAGACATATCTCAGATTCTGTGTGCACGTGCACACTGAGCACACACACTTTTTTCTTTTTGCATGCACGTGCGGCTACACGACTCACTTCAGTGGCCTTCTTCTCGGCATTCTCCAGTTTCTCCTGAGCATCCTTCACGGCCTCGCAGTACTTGGACAGCTCGTCCTCGGTTCCTTTGAGTTTCTTCTCCATGGAGACCACATCATCCTCCAGCTGTGAGAAAGAGAAGGGAGTTAGAAAACAAGAATACACACACAAAGTGGTTAGAAAATCTCTAACGCTGTGATGTTCACTGGTATGATCAGATTTACTCAAGGCTCACTCTCTGAAAAATAGGAAGCCTCCTTAAAATATACCGATATACTGTATATCCCTGAATATAGTGATATTATAAAAAGATTTTTTATTTGATTGTATTTAAAGGTAACCTGTGGTCACATTTCCAGGTAAAAGATGTACGTTTAAGACTCTTATGAGGAAAAGTAGACTATAGAACCCTTTTAATCCAGAAAGCCGGACATTTTCATCTTTAATTATTTTTATTCTTTTGTTATCTGAATATTTAACAGATGTTGGATATTATTTCAGTGTTTGTAGCCTTATTTAGCAGCTAATCATCAGTATATCCCCCCCCCAAAAAAAAAAATTATAATTAATTAATAATTTATGATTATTATTTTTTTAAGGATTCTAATCAGTCCTAGCTTTCGCACCTGCTTCTAATTGCTATTTTAAAAAAATGTACATGGCAGATTTTCTTTTAATATTTGGCAAAAGACATCATAATTAAGTTCTTCTCTGATCATTCACACTTCAATAAAACACTTTTCAAGCCCTTGTCTTGCTTTCCCCCCCCCCCATTTTAAAGTCCACACCGTAACTGACCCCCTTGGTTCTGTCCTCTGCTCCCTTCTTGTCTCCCTCAGACTGCTCTGCTCTGTCCAAGGCATTTTCCTTGTCGAGCTTCAGCATCTGCATCTTCTTCTTGATGGCTTCCATGGCTGCTTATTGTCCTGTTGGCCGACACAAAGAAAAATGGAGGAGAAGAGCGTCTGTGCCGAACGGAAGGCTGAGCTGGAGTGCGAGCTCGGTGTCTCAGGCAGCTGACAAATATGTGCTTTGGCCTGATGAGTCCTGAAGGACACCTGATACTGTCCCTGAGCACCGCTCCCACTGGCTGAGGGTGAGTCTCACTCCTTTTTTTTAAGGAGCTCAGCTGTAATTCGCTGTGCAAAGACATTTGACCGTCCATATGGCTAAATAAGGGATTCACCGCCCAGGACATTCCCTCAGCCCAAGACGCCTTGCTCCTACTCTCTATCCATAAAAAAACACATTTGTCTTTCTATCCCCATGAGATCTTTACGTTGGTATCTCTCGCCGACCTTATCCTCAGGAACCCGAAGGAAAACATTCAGCGCTTGTAATTTTGTTTCTGCATYACAAATATCCCATGACCTCAAAACTGTCAAATATTCCCGTCTGTGTAGAGAAATCAACTCCACCGAGACATGAACAAATAATAAATAAATAACAATCACATTTTAAAGACAATGAAGAGGTCAAATGTTGTCTGTGTAAATATTTACAAACATCACACAGTAAAACTCCTCCTGGACACAGATTAATACTTTTAATATTTAAGTCAGCTTTTGTTTTCTTTGTCGTGTCCCCGAAAGCAGAACGTCTGCAGGCCAAACATTCACCTTTACAGAAACATCATCCATGTCCGGATCCTGACGCAAAAACGTGTTTCAAAGTAAACAGATAAGCAGAATGATCAAACGCATGGCCTCTGACTTGGTGTGTTTATGTTAAATAGAAGAAGGTTGAACGCTTTATTAAAGGACGGGATCTCGTGATGTTCCTCACAGAGATTCTTGCTTTAGTGCTGTGATTGTTCTGGGCTGGTCCTGATAGACTTCAGAGGAAAAAAAGTCATGTGGTGTTAGGTCTAGTTCTGTTCCATCTTTTAGTGTTTGTTTCAAAGCCCTCTTTCCTGAGACAAAAGTAAAAACACCAAAAAATCATCTAAGGGAAAATGCCCTGGGATCCAGACTTTTAGGCCCGCGTTGCATGACGTCTACTTTGTTTAACATTCCTCCAATGTAGGAGTTAATGATCAAAAGCTTTACTCAAGGGCATGGCACCTCTGCTATGCTGGGATTCGATCTCACAACATTCTGCTCAGTCCTAAACGCTTCCCTGTTACACCTCACACGTGATCACTCGTCTTTTATATCACTAGGTAAATAAAAAGTGATGATGTGCAGGAAGCATGGAACGGTGGACGGCAACATGTTCATTAATCTGTCTTCAGTAAGAGCTTTGTCCAAGAGCACGCTGGATACAAATCAGGAGAACACCCTGGATTAGACACGCATTCACACACGCATTCGCATCTACTGGCATGTCTCCGACAGGTGGGAGGAAACCGGAGACTACAGAGGAAGAGCACAAGCAGACAGGAAGCTCAGGATCGAACCTGGAGCACCAGAGCAACGAAATTCTGTCTCAAGAAAATAAACATACGTGTAAAAATGGAACATGTCGTGTATAAAAATTGCACTTACAGATCAGGATAACGGGAATGATGACATCATATGTCTGACTTCTGCTTTAAAATATCAAGCTTTATGTTTTTCCCTTTACACACTGTGTGTAGATCATTTTATACCCGTGAGCAACTCTATGTTGTGTGTGTGTGTGTGTGCTTAATAATATTAATAGATGTTGGATGACATTTTCTGTTTTGTAGCTTTAATTAACAGCTAAACATCATGCAGGAAATGCTAGGACAGTGCTGATTAATTACTGATGTAATTAGTGATCAAGTAATAAATTATAATTTTTTTGTGACTAGGGTTCCTGTCTCCGCCCCGTCCTTTTCTTGGTTGATTGTCCTGATGTGTTCACCTGCTCGGTATCAATCCTCAGATTATTGTCTAATTCCATCCTCTTCACTTATTCTAGTCTCGTTAGTGTCTTATTTCCTACTTCTAAATTTCCTGGATTAGTTTTTTTTTTTTTTTACTTCTTATACATTATTATTATCATCACCTTTGGATCACCTATAATTAATCTTGCTCTGTCTCATTTATCATGACGTTTCAGATTAACAAATAAATCGCAGGTGATCGAGAGAAGACGTTTCCTGGACGTCCTTCAGCTTTCACTGTCACACTGTTAAGGGTTTAAACTGTGCACAGTGTGATGTCGTATGTCTTCTGCCTGGACGCCAAAGACGCCACAAATCAGCGGGTTTACACCGGGCCTTCGGTACCGCTAACGTGCAGCAACGCGGCCAGAAATCCGATCTCTGCAGCTGGCCGTCTCGAAAACACTGAACGTGACTGAGGATTATCACAGTGCCGTCAAGATTAAAGCAATAAAGATCCTCTTCCTAAAGCAAATAAAACGAACAGCGAAACATGTCCATTCTGACTCTTGACACTGAACATGGATTACAAGGTCAGCTGTATTGGCTTTACACACACACACACACACTGTCTCTCTGGGTGAAAGCACTGGGACTGAGACAGAATCAGGGAAAGTGGTTTTAGTTTAGTACTCTTCTCCTTTTCTGTCTCTGATTGGCTTCTTACGTTACCCAAGGGAGTTATTTTTACTTGAACCCCCCTGACCCCGACCACCTGCCCCTCCGTCCGAGCCACGAGGGATCACGAGCCCACACGAGCTGCACTTCTGAAGTGAACCTCGCGCGCTTGCCTCCTTTACCCCCTCGCTGTGAGCTTTAAAGATAAAGTGAAGCTAAACAGACGTGAAAGGTTAATTCTCCTCTTTTTATTGTATACCAGGTTCGGTGCTGCTGAGAGACGATTTCTTAAATCACATCTTTGAAATGTTTGATTGCTGAAGTGTTCTTATGAAGTGTTTGCTTATTTCTTTGCAAATCAAACTTTCAAAAATGTTATAAATCTTCTAGCAAGCTTATGCGCGGTTAGGAAATCCCGCCTTCTGTGCAATGATTGGCTACCGGAACTCACCCTTATATTTGATTGGTTAGTATTCTAGCACACAAAGGAGGTAGTGTTTTTCACACGTTTACCACAACTTTTATTAATTATTAAATCTAAATCATCTTAAACATGTTCACGTGTCATCTCACGTTGTGTTTAATTAAGATCGTTGCTGTAATCGATGTAATCGAGGTTAAGCTTGTTATACTTCCAGTCTTTTATCTACAAATCCCGCCTCCTGCTCTATGATTGGGTATAAGAGTTCAGTCTCACGTATGATTGGTCGGATCTTCACTGCACATAAAGTGCGAGCCAGTCCTAGATCACGGAGGCGGGACTTGAATCACAGTTTAGCAAAGTCTCAGTACGCTGAATATGTATTACATCATCAGTGTCGGTCTAAAACGTTTATGCATGATTTTTGTTTTGCTAGAATGAGTCTTTTCACGCTTTAGAGATCTGCCAATAAAAGGACTGACTTTTTCTTCCTTCATTTTTTAAACTGTATTTTATTTTTCTTCCCTCTCTGTTAAAAAGTCACAATAATTATGTGCCTATACCGTAGACTAGTGTTTTTTTACATTTCAGAATGGTAAGAGATTGTTAAATAAATAAATAAATAAATAATAATAACAATAATAATAAAGACAGAATACATGCAGTATGTTTAGCACTTCTTGTTCACCACATGCTACACCACCATGTTATTTTTAATGTCTTGTGTTATATTTATCTTGTCGTGTGTGTGTAAACTGTAGTCTATTTCTATTTACCTTGTTGTTGTTGTTTCAGGTGCTCCCCTTCAGGGGTCAGTACATTATTTTGGCACAGGTTTTATGCTCATCCTGATGCAACCCTTCCATTATTATCCAGGTTTGGCACTAAGGGGATCCTGCAACTCCAGTGGCTGGGATTTGATCCTGGGCTTTCCAACAACGCCACAATGCCATGACCAGAATGACAATAAAACTCACTCGCTCACTCTCTATTGAGCTTATGGAGACCTGGAGCCCATCCCACCACTGGATGGCGTGCCACTCCATCTCGGGCCACAAGCACATGCAATGTCGGTTATCCTAATCTGCATGTCTTTGGACTGGAGAACCAGCAGGAAACCCACCAGGCACGGGGAGCCCCGAGGTGTTACTAGTTTGCTAATTTTCAGACTCTTTTTTCAGTTCCTCATCACAAAGTCTTATCATCCACTCTCACCTAACTAAGTCCCTGTTATTTTTCCGGGTCTCGTTCCCTGCGTGTGTGTTTCCAGGTCGTCATTCTGTCTCATATCTCATATTCTGGTGTTTGTAGTTCTGTGTGAAGCATGCATCAAGATCCTCAGTATAAACACAGTCTCAGAGTGACTGCACTTGGTATCCACTTGGACACAGACAAACACACACACACACACCTCTCCAAACTCTGACATGGAGTCCTGCTAATCCTA
The DNA here is from genome assembly GCA_003987875.1 of Clarias batrachus. Classification (NCBI taxonomy): domain Eukaryota; kingdom Metazoa; phylum Chordata; class Actinopteri; order Siluriformes; family Clariidae; genus Clarias; species Clarias batrachus. Next base: position 201,925 of record QMIH01000458.1, on the reverse strand, counting down.
GAAAAGCCTTTCTGTCACTTTGGGTTTATGGATGAGATGAAGTGACATTCAGCTTTCACTGAAATCTACGGTCGTGTCGACACTGTATTAAATTAACCCCGGCACAATCGCCTCCCTGCGGCTCGTCCTCTGAATAATATGAACGTAACATGCCTTAAAAATTCACTAAATAACTACATAGCGTACACTATGTCTCTGAAATTCTGAATGCAGCCAAAGCCAAACTGGTCATTTATAAGCTACTTTTATTAATAGAGACACACAATCCCTCCTCCCCACCGGGACTGGGGTGTTATTACTTTTCTAAGGAATCAAAATTTCCCCCAATTTTTATTATTATTATTAATTAATTAAGAAATTGCCCACAAAACATCTATCAAAACATGTGACTGACACTCCAGAGCAGATCTCAACCTGGAAGCAAACTGCACTATTTTAAATGATGAGGATCTGTTTCGTTCCTGTGCTGAAACACTTTGCTCTCAAAAATAATGAACCCCTTAAAAAATGTCCCTGACGTCACTGCAAACAGCACTCCATAGACTATAAAAGGGTTTCTAGAGTGGACACACACACACACTGATTCATCCATCCATCCATCCATCCATCCATCCACTATTAGTCCCATCAACAAGCTTCTGGCAGAATTGTGTCTGCGGATTAGATCATTAAATGTTAGTGTTCGACTTCATTCGTTGTTTTCCTGGTGCAGACATGAATTTCCGATGATATCGAGGCTCCAATAGTTTACAGTCAGCTTGCTTTATCCTTTCCACATCCAGCTCTCATGTGTGTTTGGAGTCACTGTCCTGTTAGTTCCAGGCATCTAGGTGATGATCTGAGGTTCTGCTGACAAGGTTTCATGATTCCGTCCAGTTTGTGCAGAGCCGAGTGACATTTAGTGTTTGGATCTATCTTATATTTTTAACCCTATTATTTTGGGTTGGTGGCTCAGGGGGGATGGATCTCTCACCTACCATGCGGAAGGCCTGGGTTCGATTCCCACTCAATGCCCAAACCCCAGCCACTGGATGCGGTGCCGGTCCGCTGTGGCAACCCCTCGACAAGTACAGTACAGCCGAAAGACTTACAACAACAACAACAACATTAAAAGAAATCTTCATTTCACATACGGGGAGTTCTTATTTGAACTTTCTTTTGCTAGTTTGTTGATTTTAAACTAATTTACATTCAGTTACACATTTAATTAATAAAAAGATTGAATTATTTTCAGGCTTTTAACAAATTAAAACTCAAAGGGCAACGTTAACGGTTTTTTTTCTTCTGCTTTTAGTCTCCTCCGTGTGAAACTCTGCGTTTCTCCTGAAAGTGGAAATGTTTCATATCAATTAAAGTTCAGTAGAACACTTGAGAAGCTCTGCACACTAACTGGGACCTGAAACAATAATGTAAATGTAATCTCAACACAGCATGAAGAGGAACGCTTATAAAGTGGACAGAGACGTCCAGGAGGCTGAAATTAGCCGTCTCCTGACTCTGCTCGCGCCTGATATAACCCACAGCGTTCTGCTGACTCACACATTCTCCAGCATTCCAGCACAGCGGCTAGAGTTCCTGCCTCGCATTACCACTACAGCCTTCCACAGGCCCGGGGTCTCACACACACACACACACACACACCAGCAGATTTAAACTGGGAGTTTCACACTTAATCCATTCTCAGGTTTACAAGCAAATATCAGTGGAATAGTAGATATATAAAATAAATCATTATCTTTTTTTCCTTAAGGAGAATCCACTTTAATAAAGAGTGTCTCAAACACACATATGAAATATAGAATCTTTCTGTCTGGTCCGCTGATAAATGCTTTAAAAGTTCTTAGAAGAATTGAACTGCGTGTTTTCTCATCAGAGACGCTCCTCATGGAATGGAAAATCATATTAAAAAACCCCCACAAGATCCGCTTCCTGCTCTCCTCCCGAGTGTGTGTGAATTTGTGTAGCGTGACCCTGGAGCTGACGGACTTCACATGCTCTGACCTGCAGGTCTCGGCTCTGTTCTGTCCGGAACGTTCTGTAGAAGTGAAACTGTGGGTATTGATAAGGTTCAGCAGACGCCCCTAATCCAGAGAGACGTCTAGACAAACCTTGGAGTCTCGATCAGGAACACATCCTCATGCTAGAGGGACTCGCAGCGCCATCTAGTGCATTCCGGCCAAACCAGGGGTTTTATTTCATTAGCTTTAATTACAATGAAAGGATATTAAGAACAGAAACAATAAAACAAACCGACATGCACATATAGATGGAGTCAAATCAAACGAATCATTCAGTTCAGATAAAAGAAACAGCAGTGTATAAATAAATAGAAGATGTTCCTCAAACACACATTTCAGACAAACACACACCTCAGCTGATGAAGGAAATTATTATTATTATTATTACTATCAAAAAAGAATGTATTGGCATAGAAATGAATCTAAATAACTTCCTTACCCTGATTTCTCATTTTGTGCTCGCAGCTCTCTGTGCATTTGACCTTTTATAGAGTTTTGTGGGCGGAGCTAAATGCAAATGAGTTGTTTTGGGACCATTTTTTGCAGTTTAGCTTAAACACTCACAGTAATAACACACTGTAGAAATCCAGGACTGGAGACACTTCAGCCCAGTGTGTGTGTGTGTGTGTGTGTGTGTGTGTGTTTACTGCGTACCTGGTCACGTGCTGTAGTGAGACAGGAGTTAGGCCGGGGACTCGCTCCACTCCCGTCACTCTGGTGTGATCATTTAATCTAAGACATGTGGACACACAGCAGGCAGACAGACAGACAGACAGGCAGACACACAGCAGACAGACAGACAGACAGACGATACACACATCGTAGTAAAGCTACGCGCATTAACACAAACGAATGCCGTTATTCTCTCAGAAATAAACTGACATTAATACGGAGAGAAAATAACAAGAGAAACTATAAAATGGTTTCAAACTGTGATTTTATTGTAAACGTTTCATCAGGTGACAGAATGAAACCAGCAGTACAGTGATGTGGGGACAGAGCGATCTTTAGGATTTATAAATAAAACAAAACACAATTAAAAAAAAAAAGGAAGGTAAAGAAATGAGGGTTCAGGAGAAAGGAGAGAGAGAAAGGTTTAATCTCTCTCTCTCTCTCTCTCACACACACACACACACACACACACACACACAGATAAAGAAGATGAGTTTAGTAGTTTGTTTAGTTATTATTGTCTTTAAATATGACTATGATTGTTTTCTATCTGCTACATTTTTTCTATTAATGGTGATATACACTGATTAGCCATAACATTAAAACCACCTAGGTTTTGTGTTCCCCTTGTGCCACAGGGGCGTGGCGCCACAGAGCCTCTCTTGGGGGGGCGCTGTTGTGCTTGGCAAGGGTGCGTTAGAAACATATCCCTTGTGTTCTGTGTGCTGTGGGAGTTTGGAGGCGCAGGTGGCTGTGGTGCACCGGGTGCTCTGGGGCCTTTCTATCACGACCAGCATTGACCTTCCTGTGGGATCGGACCAGATGGGCGGGTTCGGTCCCCGCATTTGCCCCAACATGTCACCAGTTTACCGAGGTACAGCTGGTGATGGGTGTGGTTCAGCTCACCCGGCGGTGTTAATGTTACGGCGGATCGGTGTACAGATCTGTCAGTGCCCTGAACTGCTTCGATGTGTTTATAGAGATCGAACACGTACATGCAGGAGATACAAAATCTGTACACACAAGCCTTCATATTTTATACACAACTCAATAAATAAAATAATTTACAAAGTAATGATAACGTTTCACATAAAGCTTCGCTTAACGAGAATTGTGTTCTGCATCAATTATCTGACAGTTGGCGCTGTTCAGTTCTGGATTCTGATTGGTCAGGAGGGAAGGTGTTGCTTGGATGGTGACAGTAGTGATGATGTCATGATGCTGAATGTTGAGAACGTCCTGAACGCTGATGTCCAGGTGGAAATGTTTACTCTCACATGATGTTTACTCGCACTGGATTTTGGTACACGCCTTCATTAATGCGGGTCTTCAGGTTATTTATTACTTAAAGAAAAGAAAAAAGGTTAAATATTTAACGAGTGTTAATTAGTTCGTTCCTGGTGTCGACATCAGGGCTTGATTATGCTAATTTATTCATTACACCATGTCAGCTAAGGGAACCTTGATGTGAAGCGTTATGTTAAATTCATCTGAACTACTTGTGCTTTTAGAGTGTTTATCGCTCCACGCTTTCAACCGGACGCTCGTTCATGTCTCACGACTTTGGCCTGAGAGCTGCCTCGTCCAGGAATTTGCATCACAAATCAAACATCGCATGTAAAGATACAAAATAAAAAAAGGAGAAACTCGTCGTCTCTCCTGAGAATCCTGAGGATTTTTGAAAACTTGCATTTACACTCGTTTCACGTCTTTTTGTTTCCCAGTTTGTTACAAAATTTCCAGATTTAGCTGTACACGAATTATTACACACTCACACACACACACACACACACACACACACACACACTAATTCCCATTGACTCAGGACGATAAAGAAAAAACAGACTGAAACAGAACGAGATGATGTTGGTCGAGGGGGCGGAGCTTCAGTTCAGTCGCTCATTACCATGACGACGAGAGACGGTGGTGTTGACGACAGCAGGCCGAGCGGCTCAGTACAGGCCGCAGCCGCGCAGGTTGTTGGCGATGATGATGTCAGTGACGGCGTCGAACACCACCTGAATGTTTCCCGTGTCGGTGGCGCAGGTCAGGTGGCAGTAAACCTCTTTATTAGGGGAACGGTTTTTACTCTCGAACTGGACCTGAATATACGCAGACGCTTCTTCAAACGTGTTCGGACCTGCGAGAGAAACCGTAACGCTGAACACTGGAGTAAAGGAGCGTGGAACACCAGCACATGAACACACGTACGTACAGAGTACGAGGCAGGAATAGACTGAGATATTATTTATATGGTTTCACACACACACACACACCTGTATACTCTGGGAAGGCTATCGTCAGCGGAGATTTTTTGATCTTCTCCCCGAACAGATCCTTCTTGTTGAGGAAGAGGATGATGGAAGTATCGACAAAGAACTTGTTATTACAAATGGAGTCGAAGAGCATGAGAGACTCGTGCATGCGGTTCTGCAGGAAAGACAAAGCACAGGTTTAGACACTTTAACACACTTGTACTAGCTCATTATCGTTTCCATGGGAACAGCACATTCACACAGACATGTACGGTCTAACTGGTGTCTCTGATCAATGGGCAGTGGAAGGAGTCTCCAGTGTTAATTCTGTGTAACAGCCAGAGGTTTCACATTTCTTCAGGACAGAGGAGTTCACGCTGTGTGTTGATGTTTTCATGATTTCCTGTGGTGGAGGGGGGGGAGGAGGGGGGGTGTCTGTGTATGCACGTGTATGTGCGTATGCAGTTCTTTACCGTCGTCTCGTCTTCATGTAACATTTGGTCGTAGCCGCTCATCGCTACACAGAAGATTATAGCCGTCACACCTTCAAAGCAGTGGATCCATTTTTTCCTCTCTGATCTCTGACCTCCAACATCGAACAGCCTGGAGGAAGCAGAAACAAATGATTAGAACTATAACCTCTGCTTCCTGAAGGTACAACACAATCGCACGGGAGATCGCGCCCTCATGATCTGGCTGCAGCCGTCAAACTCAGGGACAAGAACTCCAGCAGCTACTCTAGTGCATCATGGATCCCGCGGAGAGGACGGAATGAGGCACCGAGGAGGAACCAAAAGGGTATAATGCCCCCTAGTGGAGAGGCTCAAGCACTTTGAATCGTCTCGCCCACATTCGAAGGAAGACCAGTAGTAGAAGACCAGACTGGATCCCTCAACAGGTATGCATGCAAACCTCACAGATCGGGATGTAGGTGAAGCTTTACTCCGGGCCCTGTGCTGTGAAGGTGCGCAGGAGGTTGCTGTTTCACTGAACGATAGACCGGACCAGCCGATTATGTAGCCTGTTTCTGTCTAAAACTCAAACTTCACCTGAATGTCACTGAGTGACTGATCAAACAGACTCTCAGCAGAAACTGGTTCACCTGAGTAGACGGCCCGGTTTCTGTCTGAGATATGTGGGCCATAGATGCCTCTGTGCCCCCACCGTGTTCGCCATCCACCCGCTGTGAGTTTGGACGGGAGGACGGTGGGCCCAGATACCCGACCGTTATATGACTTTGGCCAAAAGTTCCATGTTGGCAGGCGCAGGCAAGGCTTGTGCTGCTGACTTGGAGAGGAGAGGTCCGGTTGAGTGACCGTGCCTACAAAACGCGCTTGTCTCAGGCTCAGCTCGCGCTCTCCTAGCGTGGAGAATTCCTAGGCAGACTCACCAACTGACGCTGCTGTAGCTAATACCAACAAGAACAGTTTTAATTCATTTTGAGCCAAGCCTTAATGCGCGAAGATGTAGCATTAATTAGAAGGAGCTAGCAAACGCTATAGAATAAAATGTTCCCAAGTATAGGCGGAGCTACTTCTGCGTCCACGCAGGTTAGCCTGCCTTTATGGCGTGAATAAAGATGTTTTTAGCCAAAACACAAGAGGGCGTGATATCCCATACGACATGTGCTGTACCAAGTGAAGAGACTGAAAGGGAACACACACACACACACACATCACTTAGGTTGTACATTAACCTACACAGTTTTGACTATTTAAATTTAAAAAGTGCCATGAATTAAAAAAAATTTTCAGTGAGTCAAATCATCCGACTCAGTTCACTCATAAGAGTCGACTCTTCCACTCAGTAATGTGGAGCCCCTAGTGGCTTGACTAAATTAGGGAGAAAATCGGGGGGAAAAAAATCAGATTTTATTATCTCACACGCATTCACACACTACAGGCAATTTGGGAACACCAGTCAGCCTAATCTGTATGTTTTTAGACTGTGGGAGGAAACCGGCGTACCCGGAGGAAACCCACGAAGTGATCATGCAAACGCCATGCACACAGACCCGGTGCGGGAATCAAACCCGGGACCTGAAGGTGCGAGGCCATCCCTCTGGAACTAGTTTCTGTAATTTCTGTTTGATTTCTGAAATCATAAAGATTTATTTCTATTCATATTTACATAAACAATAAGTTCGAGGATTTGACTCATGATCATGATGTCTTGTTAAAGAGACTTATTTAGCCAGATTTATTTTTCCAAATTTAAATAAATAAATAAATAAATTTGTTTATTTTTATTTATTCATTTTTCAAAAAGGATCCTAGAAAAACAAACACATTTTTGTACAGTAACTGAGGACGTAAGGGTAGAGTTGAGCTACAGCACCCCCTACAGGCTGAGCAAGAAAATCCCTTTTGCTGAGAATATCAGTGTAGGTTCTAAATTAAACAGAAAATGACCTGAAGTTGAGGTTCTTGAAGCTGAAGTGTGTCTCCACGATCCCGGTGGTTTTAACCCTCGACCTCAGGATGTCCTGCTCAGTCGGCATGTAATCAGCTGCCCCGATTCGGTCCAAACTGTCCAGGTAACTACAGGACAAACAGAAGTATTCACTGCAGAATCCCACTCGGGCTCATATTCAGAGTTGTATGACACAACACGTGCACACTTTCTGTGTAACCATACGTTTAAGGTGCATTCCTAATTGACGTGGACCTTACACACGAAGGGGCGGAGTCTGTCTAAAACAGAGACACGTCTCAGTTATGCTCGATTCTGAGCTTAAGTTCAGGGGACCTGCTTGATCTCAACTGGAGTGAGGAGTGAAGCAGTGTTGAGTCTAGCGCCACCTACTGAACATTTGATATAACCATAATACTGTATCTCACAATGCACTTTGTTTTAGATGTTAATAGACTCACACACTATTTGAGGTGTGTGATTTGAATAATCTTAATTAAGGATCTCGGAAAATCTCCTTAAGCAGCTGTGAACTCAGTGAACTCTACTCGTGCAATCACTGGTGTAACTTCTGAACTTAAAAGTGTGATAGACTTGTTTTTATTGTTATTGTTATTATTATTATTTATTTGAAGAAATACAGGCCAGGATACAAACAACACACTGAGCTGTGACCTTTATTATCTACTGAACGCAGGACTGGAGACTGTTGTGTTCACTACACACGGTTACATCGCTGTGTCTGATTCTCTGATCAGGTTTCATGAACTTTATGGAAACCTCAAGGGAACATGGATGTGCATGATGTAAACGCAAGTATCTGCACTCCCCAGGCCACTGCAGACCCTGGGGGTGTGGCTTTATTAATATGGGATCTTCCTAACCGTACCTAAAGCACTCTCAAGTCCAGAGTGTCTTCCACTTAACAAGTGACGTGTATTTGTTCTAATATCCTGTTTTAATCTAATCATTACAGTCCAAGTGTTACTCATATCCAGTATATAACATCCGTGTGTGTGTGTGTGTGTGTGTGTGTGCCTTACTATTGAGCCGAGTCATTGAGCTGATATTCCCGTGATCGATTGAAGCAGGCCTGGACTCCTCCATCTTTCCACAAACGCTTCATGGCCGCCAGAACTTCAGGCGTGTACGGCTCTGTGTCCTCCATACGGTTGATGATGTCATACACTAACTTCCCGTCAGACTAAAGACAAACACATATCGCAGAGACGGTTATTTAACTGTTACTGATTTACTAAAAATTTTATATATATATATATATATAAATACTATGATGTATGAAGTAAATGAAGAAGTGGATAGAGAAAAATAGCTTGTATTTTGGGAAGTTTATGTGTTCAGTAGAATACTAGAGGTCAAACTCGAAAAATTTGAATATTGTGCAAAAGTTCATTTATTTCAGTAATGCAACTTAAAAGGTGAAACTAATATATGAGAGACTCATTACATGCAAAGCAAGAGAGTTCAAGCTGTGATTTGTCATGATTGAGATGATTATGTTGTACAGCTCATGAAAACCCCAAATCCACAATCTCGGGAAAATTAGTATATTATATGTAATCAATAAAACATGGATTGTACATAGAACACTATCGGACCTCTGAACAGTATAAGTAAGCATATGTACTCAGAACTTGGTTTGGGCCTCTCCTCCAGGATTCTTCAACAGCGGCCTTCAGCTCTTCTGCATTGTTCTGTCTCATGTCTCTCAGCTTTCTCTTGACAATGCTCCACAGATTCTCTACGTGGTTCAGGTCAGGAGAGTTTGCTGGCCGATCAAGCACAGTAATGTCACGGTCACTGAACCAGGTTTTGGTGCTTTTGGCATGTGGGCAGGTGCCAAGTCCTGCTGGAAAATGAAGTCAGCGTCTCCATAAAGCTCGTCTGAGAAAGGAAGCATGAAGTGCTCCAGAATCTCCTGGTAGACAGCTGCGTTGACCCTGGACTTAATGAAGCAGAGTGGACCGACACCAGCAGATGACAGTGTGTGCAGTGTGTGCCTCTCCATTCTTCCTCCAGACTCTGGGTCCTTTATGTGGTTTGGTGTTCTGGAGCGGCTCGATAAGAGGAATATGATGTTTGAAGCCCGTGTTCAGGATCCGTCTGTGTGTGGTGACTCTTGATGCACTGACTCCAGCCTCAGTCCACTCCTTCTGAAAGTCCCTAACACGTTTGAATGGTCTTTTCCTGACCGTCCTCTCCAGGCTGCTCGTCCCTGCTGCTTCTGCACCTTTTTCTTCCACACTTTTCTCTTCCACACAACTTTCTGTTAATGTGCTTTGATACAGCACTGTGGGAACATCCAACTTCTTTTGCAATTAAGGACGTCAATGATGGTTTTCTGCACAACTGTCTGGTCCACAGTCTTTCTCATGATTGTGCTTCCTACTGAACCAGACTGAGAGACCATTTAAAGGCTCAGGAACCCTCTGCAGGTGTTATGGCTTAATTAGCTGATTAGAGTGGGACACTTTGAGTCTAGAACATTGAACCTTTTCACAATATTCTAATTTTCTGAGATTGTGGATTTGGGGTTTTCATGAGCTGTAAGTCATAATCATCTCGATTATGACAAATTACGGCTTCAACTATCTTGCTTTGCATGTAATAAGTCTCTCTCATATATTAGTTTCACCTTTTAAGTTGCATTACTGAAATAAATAAACTTTTGCACGATATTCTTATTTTTCGAGTTTCACTGTATAATGAAATACTTAAAAATTAAACAACTCCTCAAAATTAAAGCAGGTTTTGAGGAGTTGTTTTGCATTAAAAAAAACTTAAACATAAAAAAAATCCCAATAATCTGTCAGCATACTGTAAATATTATATATGAGGACAGAGTGAAATGAACACAGGACGTGTGTGTCACAGTATTTGTTGATCCTGAAGGTAAACTGATGTTGTTGTGACATTAATTACAGGTCATTAGAAGAGCAAATATTTTTCCATCCACTAGATGTCGCTGTAGGCCACTGCAATGTCTGTTCATAGGTTTAGGTAATTAATGCCCAAAGGAAGACTTTTATTCACATTTCTTTATATGGAACACTAGATATTAAACAGTGTTTGATTATTGGCTGCGAGGCGATGGGATTAATACATGTTTAATAAATCAGCATCACAGAGCGAGCGAGAGAGAGAGAGAGAGAGGAAGAAACTTTCTATGTATACGTTCCCATAGATAGATAGATGTGTGTGTGCACGTGTGCGCGTGTGTGTGTGTGTGTGTGTGTGTGCATGCTTACAGCCCTGCCATTGTCTTCATACTCGATTGTGAGGGTCTCCATCGCCTTTAAAATGGAGAAGAGACTCTGAATGGTGTTGCTGTAGACGATGGGTTTAAACTGCTTCACGTCGTCTCCACTGAAACCATCTTCATGGATAATCCTAATACAAATCATAAAACGTATTATACAACCATAATTATCCCTCACTCTCTCACACACACACACACACACACACACACACACACACACACATCTCTCCGAGGTTATCTCTATAAATCATAATAAATTGGTAAAACACACCACAAAATATTTAAATGAAAAGTAAGCGACTCTATCCAGGGTTAAAGGTTACAGCACACTACTAGACAGGTCAAAATATGAAGATATTTATTTCAATATTGTTCCATTACAGCTAACTAAAAAAAATATCAATAATACTAATATGAACAATAAATAAATATATTAATTTATATATAATACAAAAAAGTATAATAATAAAATGCAGAATGAAAGCTGTAGTGTCTGTTTGTGTTGTGAGGTACACGGGATCACGGGATAGTTAATCACACCTTTACAATTTGTTATTTTGATTTATTATGTATAAAGTGTGTGTGTGTGTTTGTGTTCAGTCGATTTCTACAGATCTGAAGGACAATCTGACAGAGCGTTCGTCTGCAAGGTTTAGAGAGAAAAATGCATGGTGCTAAATGCTAAATGAATAGTGGGATATTTCTGCATTTATTATTTATTACTGTCCTTAAACAGAATTCCACAGTGTTTTAGTGCCAACAGAACTAACAGGCAAAACCAAAATGTTTCAGCGGGAGATAGTGCGGTTCCCTCAGACTGTCAGATAGTGCCGCTGGACTTAACGCTGCTTCTTGCTTGAGCTGGTATCAGGCAAAAATTATCCAATTAAATTCAAGATAATAATCAAGCGTAATTCAGGCACGCCTTCTTTTTTAGACAAACTCCGCCCCCAGACATGTTCTGAACAGTCAAGAGTTACTTCTGTAATTTCGGTTTCCACGGACCCCAGTGTTCTACTAACGATGGAACAACAGCCTGCGATAATCCGTTCAAACACTTGATCCGATTGTTTCACAGTAGTTTGCATAAACATAATCTTTCTGCATGTGTTTGCGCTACATGGAGAGAACATTAGGCAATGTGACGAGTCTCTGGAAGGCGAATGAAGCGTTCTGTAAAAATATAAGGAGGGTTTGAGGAGTATAATCCTGTTTAAACACTGCTAGAGCAGTACGTCTCTCTGAGATCGCTGCTTAATTAGAAAGAACAGAACATCAGAAGCACAAATATTGTTTTCATGACATCAGCTGAAGCCTGGATGAACTGAATTGTCTCAATTTGGGTTGCCAGATAACACCAAGAAATCCTGCCTAGACAGTGCAGAGAGTCTGCCCGACTCACACTGAAGCTCAGTAATACATGCTGACAATTTATTTCACCAACATTAGTCAAATACTTAGAGCCGGCCCGGGACACGTGTTTTCCAGCCCAAGACGGTAAAAATGGACAGAAAACTCACGGATTTGGACTGTGTGTGTGAACACAGTGAGTGTGTGTATGACTGATAAACAGAAGCCGTCGTCCTGGTGAATGCCATAATGAAGCGATGATGTTTTGTAAATCATTTGACTTTTTTTTTTTTTAAATCTCAGTTCCATAAACTCACTTCAATCTGCTGTTTTGTGATACAGTTCCCATTTTGGGCCTTTAACTCTGTGAATTTCGTGCAAGTGTGATTTTCACGTGTTGTGTTTGTGGGTTATAAAGTTCACACACATTCGCACCAACTCAGGGATCAGGCTGTAAAATCTATCCATTTAGATGAACACAAACTCACACAGTCAGGCTCTGACAGAGGAATTAATGCATCTGCGGACTCTTTCTGCTTCACACACAAACATGCATGCACATATACGCACACACACATGCGCACACGCACACACACACACACACACCCAGTCCCTCTCAGGGGGCAGTAAAGGATGTGTAGGATGTATAGCAGGTGTAACAGCAGGACTGTAATAACACAGTAATGATCTTATTCACAGCGTGAGCTTGAGCAGAAATATATTTCAAGGTATTTCCACACACTTTCATATCATGTGGGAAATTTTAGCTATGTTTCCTCTCTAAAGAGATACTAACGTCTGTTACGGGAAGAGAGTCTTTCACTTCTGGACCTTGCTTTCATTTTCTAAAACTTCCTGTTTCTATTTAAATTAAATTGAATGAAATTAAAAGTGTTTGGTGAAGAATATTCGAATACACTCTCAGGTTGTTTTTTTTTTATATATATATATATGTGCACTTAGATAAATTATCAGCAGGTATGACTTTCACAAAATAGTGTTTGACACAAACACACAGAGGAACATTAAAGAATTAGAAAGATTGAGATATTACAAAATCTCAATGCAGTTTAAAAAAAGTTAATGAAAAGTTTTTTTTTTGTTGATAATTACAAGTTGTTTTTTCGTTCTGCTTAATTAGCTTAATCTATACTAAAAGGGAAACGAGTTCTAAATCGTTGAGGTTTACAGAATAATGTTTCAGCATTATAGCCTCTCATAAAGAAGGGTACTAAACAGCACCTGATCTCGTCACCAGGGAGGTTTCCTCGAGGGAACACGTCTGATACCATTAATCTTCCACCTGGAAATGTGAATCCAGTCCACTGATTTAAGCTGCAGAATTAGACCTTAAGGGTACTATTGATGGTAAAACTACAATTTAGTACCATTAATGCAGAGTGTGAACACTTCAGTGGTTCATTAAAGGATAACAGGTTCTACATAGAATATTGTATTTAGTTCCTGAACGTTCTGAATTGATTTCAGCAGAGGAACATCTGAAGAACCTGTAATGTCTCTATATGTTGTACACTGCTAGAAATAAAGGTACCGCTGTCTGTCATGTTGTAGTACCTTTAAAGGAAGACACACAAACAGTAAAGGTGCTTCATGGAAAAGCTAGTAAAAGCTGCACACACACACACACACACACACACACACACACACACACATACCTTTCAAACACCAATCCACTGTAAGCAGGGGTAGTATTTAGTACCCTTTTATTAATACGGTTCTAAAAGGGGCAAGTTATAGTGAGAAATCAGCGGAAATCTTATGAATTAGTAATAAATACATTTGAGAAACATGTATTTATTATCTCCAGGTTTTGACACTGGTGCTCGGTCTAACCCTGTCCAGCTTCAGAACCCACAGACACCGGGCTGAGCGGAACCCAGAACCCAGAACCCAGACAGAAGCCGGTTTGGGTTCAATCAGAACCACGAAGTTGCAGGAACAGAACAGAAAAACAAAAGAAAAGCAGACTCACTTCATCTGTTTGACTATAGTGCTCTTCCCAGACTCTCCTCCACCTGCAAACACACACACACACACACACACACACACTAATGCATTAAAGCCAATCCGGTAATAAACAGTGTAGTACTCCGGTAAACACACACACACACCCTGACATGTCTGTAGTGTGTGTGTATGTGTGTGTGTGTGTGTGTGTGTGTGTCTCTCACCGAGCAGCAGCAGCTTCACGACCTTCGCCTCGTTCACTCCGTCCTCCTTCAGGTTCTTCTCGATGGCTTTGCTCCGGTCCAGCGCCTCGCGCTCCTCCACGCTTAACGAGCAGCCCATGGCGAGCGCGAGCGGGTCCGCCGGTCCGAGATTCCCGTCCGCTCGCGCGCCCTCCCGCTCTCAGATGAATAATATTAATAATAAAAAATAAACGGGTCCTTAAATCATCCACGCGAGAGAGAGAGAGAGAGAGAGAGAGAGGTGTCGGTCCGACCTGAAGCAGCGGATTATTTTGTTTGTTTTGCCTCCCTAACGGTGACGGTGCGGCGCGCGCTCCCCGGCTCACAGGTGCCTCTGACTGGGCGGTGGCAGCGCGCGCTCTCCTCCTCTCTCTCTCTCTCTCATCCTGCCGCCGCCGCCGCTGCGCGAGAGGTCCTCCGCCCCCCTTCGCCGTGACGTCAGAGCCGGTGCGGACCTCTTCTCCGCGCGCTCGCTGATGCGAGGGAACCACGTGCGCAGACGTTATCTCCTGACGCATTTAAATCGGAGTAACGGTTTTAAAAATATATATATATATATACAATCCAATCAAAAAGGAAGAAATGAGTGCTGTGACGTCACACGTACACCCACGAGCACAGCACGGACTTCCCCTCGACACCCATTACCACTGACAACCGGAAATGAATGAAAAAAAAAAAAAAACCCAGGAGGTAGGTATTGAGTAAGGAAGGAAGGACACGTTTATTTCACACCGACGGTCAGAGGTGATGCCGTAACACCAACGTTTGCGTTGTTAAAGTCACGTGACATCTGGAGGACCCATCGGTCCACTACACACAACTATAAAGGGATCGAGAGTAGAGCGGTCTCCTAGGAAGAGCTGTAAAGTGTGATAGACGCGCTGCGGCATCAGGGGAATAAAACACTGAACGATGCGAGGCTACAGAAAAAAAATCAGCCAAGCTGTCATCCTCTAAGTTCTGGAAATTAAGACAGAGATTCGATTCCAGTGACAAAAACAATCAGTTAAATCACGTAAGTCTCCTCCACGTGTGTCTGGGAGCAAAGCTGTCATTTTGGGTTCAACACTGTTGGGGTGAGTTCTCCACCCATTAGGAGGTGTCCAGGGACATGAAACGACCCCCTCAGTTCCACACAGCAGCCTGGGTTGGTAGGGGGCGTGGCTTGTGGTGTTATTTGTTGCTCTGACAATTACTTTGAATACGATACACTAATTGGTCAGGGGCAGCTCAGTGGTTAAGACATCGGACTGCAGTTCGGAGAGTCTCGTGGTTCAAATCCCACGACTGCCAAGTTGTCCCCGTTGGCCCCTTGAGCATAGAGCTGTAATCCTCAACTGCTCACATGTATAATACAAGTTGCTCTGGATAAGTGCGTCTGCCAAATGTAAATATTTGGGAAGTGTGTACTGGCTGGGTTTGATTTTTGGGTGTGTGTGTGTGTGGCTTTTTCACCATCCTGTCGCTGGTTAATTGTTCGTTCTTCCTTGGAACACTTTTGTAGGTTCTGACCCAGTGGTCTAGACATCACATTCTGGTTCTTGTCAAACTCACTCAAATCCTTGTGCTTGCCGATTTTTCTTACTCCCACCGACTTAAAGATACTTGCTGCCTAATATATCCCAAAATCCACCTCGATTGGTGCCATTAATAATAATGATGATGATGATGATGATAATAATAATAAAAACACACTGCCTAATGATGAATCTGTGGATATTAAGGTGATTTCAGGTGAGTAAATATGGCAGAAACTGTTAATAACACCGGCCTGAATAACAACAGGACGCCTCTAGAGTCTTTCAAGTTAGATAATCTACAGGAGCTACAATAAAACACACACACACTCACACACTCACACAAATCATTCTGACGGATTACTTCGCAGAGATGAGTGCTGTATCAGATGTATGAACCGCTTAATGTGCTTTTATCGTTATTACCAGTGACCTCCTCGCTGAGGCTCCGTGACATCACAAACATCAGGAGATTTTTCCACAATCATACACACCATGAGCGCAGTGTGTGTGTGACAGGCAAGAAAGTGTGTGTCAAGTTACAGCACTGACACACGTTCCTTATTTCTAATCACCGTTCTACTCTTAACTAGCTGTGTGTCAGTATTTAGACCTTTCCAACACACACACACACACACACACCAAGTTCCCATATCTAAAATGAATGTGCTCTCTCTCTCTCTCTAATACTTTAATGGAAGCTCGATGTAATGCTTTAATGCAGAAAAGCCTCATACATGTCACTAATCTGAGCAGATCACCTCCTGTTACAGCTACTCACTCCTCAAATCACATCAGGACGCAATGCACAGAGCCACTGAACACACACCTACACACAACACAAAATACACACAAGCATACATGTCAGAAGTAAACACACCCCCAGAGTTCTATCATAAAATGTGGCACCAGAACGTGTTGCTGTTTTTAGTTTCCGTCTCCTCAGGCTGGAACATCGGTGTCTTTTAGACTATTCCACAGAAACGTCTGATTTATAAAGAGATCGGATTGTTGTTCAGTCTGAGTGCGCACTGGCCCAGCTAGCAATGCTGAAATCCCCCTTTATACTGTTAATTGTATTATAGTTTAGTTTTTATTAAAGTAAAGAGTAACATGAGTGGAGTCATGAGCTGCTCGACCCCGGGGCCTCTGAAACACGTCTTCATGCTGATCTGGGATCTGTAGAGAAGAACGACGCTCTCATTCTCTACCTGCGCCAGGAGTTGCTGCTAAAGGAAAGTCAGCAAAGTGTTGATCAGGTATTAATAACTAAACCACACACACACACATAAAACTAGAGGTGTCTGTTCAACCTGACATGATTTCATCACTTCCTTTTCATTAAGAAAAAACGTGTGAAAACCACAGAACTCCCTTCCTCTATGCAGATACAGACTCACATACACATGTATATTATTAACACGTGCTTCTGTACAGCAGGTTGACACACTGCTTCAAAATCAACCAAATTACAAATAATAAATTTTGTCAAAATCTACTGTAACACTGCAAACTTCAGCCCTTCGAGACAAAGAAGTTTAAAGGTTCGCAAAAAACAAGCATAAAGGACAAACATGCAACACACACCCACTCTTCTTCCCTTTCTCTCTTATTGTCTTTTCGCTTTTAATCATCACTTTTGATTGATAGATTGATTGAATTCAGTGTCATGATTGGTCAGAAGGTGTTGATTAACTTCCTCTCCTGGAAACGCAGCTGCAGATCACAGGTTCGTTTACGATTAACACGCTCACTCTAATTGAACACGTTATCATTTCCATAGAAACAGAACACACTTTTAAAAATGTATCCGGTTGTCAACCGTAACATTAAACCTCGATGCCGGATAAAAGCAGTCGAGGAGATGAAGACACAGAAGAAGTACAAGATCAGAGGAAGGATGCTTTAGACGTTTTAAGGACGGCTGGTCTGAAAAATCGGCTGCGAGGTGCTGGGAGGATGAGGGAGAGTGAGACCTACTGGTGGCGCTAATGTAACCTACTGGAGTCCAACAGCTGCTAAACAACAAAGAAGAAGAAGAAACGAAGATCTGCAAAGAGAAGTGTGTCTGTATGGAAGGAGAACCTTGGTGGAAGGAGTCTCCAGTGTCAGTGAGCTCACTCATCTTATTAATAGAGGATAAAGAACGGCTGATGAGAGACGAGTGTGTACAGCTGCTGTGATGTGAGTGAGATCAGAAGCGAGCTCGTTTACGCTGAACGATGAGCTGCTCTTTAATAAATAAAAGAAATCGTTAGGAAATTGTCTGCAGTGCAAGAGAAATAGAACACCTGCAGTTATAGGACACACACACACACACACACAGTGTGAAATCAAATCCTCAGAAGTCTGCTGTTCTACAAACATGAAAACATTTATTAAAGAAAAAAATTTCATATAGAGCAGTGAGACATTCATGGTCATGAGGAAAACGTAAAACAAAACAAAAAAAAAGGTTCCAATTACTCTCTCTCTCAAACACACACACACTCACAGGATGTAGTTTCTCTTGTACTATTCGTATTATTCATTAATCATTATTATTATCATAATTATTATTCATTATGTCATTACACAAACATTTTATTATTTCTTGCAATTACACCGGTCCGTTTCTCCCACAATGCATTGCATATCATGTGGATTTACAGTTTTTTAACATATTTTTATAAATATCACTAAACCGGGCAGAGGTTGCTGAACGAACACAACATTCCTAAACGTCTTCTCAATCTGACACACTCGAGTAATCTGGACTCAGTTTACAGAATTATTGAAAGGGAGTGCGAAATAATAATCTGTTTTATTCAATTGTTGAAAAACAAAAAATTACATTGGCACCTCTAGATATGATTGATTTAAAGAGCAGACTATTACTTATTATCTGTGTACAAAACACCAAAAATATACAGCGTTATTGCAGATTTATTATTAAAGTTACTGGTTTGATACGTTTATATCCTACACTTTGATTATCTGTGTGATTCGTTCCGTTTGTGTCGATCATAAATAATACCAAAGTGTTTATTAAAAACCTCTCAGCATTCTCTGTACCATGAGACTTTACACTAATACCTGACTCAACACAGTCCACCTGATAACTGCAGAAAATCAGCTCCAGATCAAAGACTAGGCGAGTTTCGTCTGAATCGCTATCAAATCAAACTAAAGACATAAAACACACACCCACATGACGCTGAACACACTCGCTCGCAGCAGACAGAAGAGAGCTTGAGAAAGTGTGTTGAGAAAAATTCTGAATTTAGAACACTGGCTCTTGATCTGGTTTCTGACTGACACAAACACACACACACACACGATACAGGAAGGTCTCATGAAGGGCTTATTATTAACCTGATATGGTTAAACAGGAAGTGGAGCGCATGGGGTCATCATAAGACACAAAAATAGCTGTGGGAGGTTGGTGATCTCTTTCTCTCTCTCTCTCTCTCACTCACACACACACACACACACACACACACACACACACACACACACACACACACAGAGTGTTTGGTGAGTTTAAACAGAAACCCTGGTGTTTTTTTCTTTACTCAGGTGATAAAACAGATGAGCCGGATACGAGTCGACTCCAGGGGGAAAAAGGATCGACTCTGAATTGACTCACTGCAGGAAGTGAATGCTGCTCGACTGCGCTGCAGTAATGCCCTGCGTTCCCGGGGATAAGAGCGGTCACGTATGACTTACAAAATTACTACATTGTTTATATAATTCTATACGTTAATGCCGGCTCAGGTGACTTTGATGATTTCTACAACCAAGAAATGGAAAAGTTTTATAAGAACATTTTCAGTTCTCTAGAAGATTTCAATAATCTGCAATATCAAGCCAACCCAGGCGGGTACTGAATCATATGCATGGATGTCGCCCTGATTGGGATTGGTCTGATGAACAGGGTGAGGGTGAGAGCGGTACGCGGTGTAACTCGCACCAGGTTGTGTGAAACACTCYGGCCATCTTACACTAATCCTAAATCCCTTCATCTAAACTTGGTTTGGAGAATGCTGCATAAAAAAAACTAAACAAAAAACACTACACCTTTAGGTACCAGACCCAGTTTCTCACACGCACACACACGCACACACAGACAGACACACACGCGGTTTGAGTCCCTCACTCTCGGGGCTGAATGTCCAACATAATCTCGGCCATGCTGATCAGCTTGGCTTCCTCCAGCGCGCTGATGAGACGCCCCAGCCTGGCGTTCCGGCCCTCTGATTGAATGAAGCGCCCCAGTAGCTGATAGGCCTGCTCGTAAAGCCCCTCCCTCTCGTACTCGTACGCGAGATTGTCGATGGCCGTCCCCTTCAGCGCCCGGCAGTTCTTCTGTAACGCTCGACCCACTCGCTTCCAGTCGCGGCCCACATGAGAAGCGAAGCGCTGCTGATCCATGGGAGTCAGAGCCCTGTCCTCTGTAAAGACACACACACACACACAAGATAAATCATTAATCAAAACGTCATTATCTAGCCATAACCCACGCTGCTTCATTTTGCGGCTTCTGTCAGAGGAACAGCCGCCGATCTCGCTCGTGTCAGAGCGTCGTCTCACACCCTACCTGCCTGCAGATCACATGATCATCACATCCAAGTAAAAGCAGGACCCAACTCTGAGCCCCAAGTCAAAGGAAGGAACCAAAAACCAACGCAAAAGGTCTCTTGATTTTATCATCATTAATCAGGTTTTTGTGCTGCTTTATACAGCCTTTGAAAATCATTAAAATCCATTTATTAATTACAATAATTAATACACAAACCTATGCAGGTCATTAAATATATTGTTAACATGCATATTAAAGTGGTTTGTTCATTTTTCAACAAAACAAAATCAACTGCGATGAGGCCAGGGAGGAGTTAGGGAGGAGTTAAATGCTGACTCAACATTAGAAGAGATAAAGGAAGCAATGAGAGGAAAGCTACAGGGCCGGATGGATTTGGTGTCGAGTTTAATTTTGAGAATTTTGTGCACAATCCCTATTCGTGTCTAACTGAACACATGTGAGGAAGATAGAGATCCTTCATCATATCTCCCTGTCAGCCTCCTTAAGTGAGATCAAAAGATTGTGGCCCAGGTGTAGACATGTGACAGAATTAATACATCCGGACCAAACTGTTTTTTTCCCCAAACACATTTTCTTTCCCAAATGTTCGTCATATTTTCAACATAACATACTGCAAAACGATCAAAGCCATTACTCCAGCTTGAATCTCTCCTGACGGTGAGATACATGAATTTAGTTTTAACCTTATTTTTTTGTACATACAGATATTATATAAATCTGCAATGTATGCGACCATCACTACCTCACACAAGTCAGGGCTTTGTTATTTGCCCCGGGACACCAGGCAGGGCTGCTGCTGCTGCTGCTGCTGAAGGCCTCGGCTCTGTAATCTAGCACTCGATCCCTTTGCCCATTGTCATTTGCAAACACAAAATGTCTCAGTGTTGGTTGCAAAGAGCAGTTGAAGTTATCTTCATATGCACATGATTTTAATGCCGTATCCGTCAGACTGCTCTTCTTGTCTTGATTTAATAAAAGATTTTAGTGCTTTTTTTGGTTATATAATTAACTATGACGAGTGCAGCTTTATGCCCCTTTCGATGATTTCATGCAGCATTTTTTCCCTCACATTTAAAATAACTGATGGACATTATGAGATATTACATCATCTATTATGGTGAGTGATAATAATAGACAATATAATATATCTCGGGTTATTTATTCCTAAACTCCCCAGTCACACTAAATTTAACTGAAACTGAAAATATTATCAAAATCTCTATTGAAAGTTGAGAAACTTGTCCCTTTGTCTGTGTAATGTAATCAAGATTCCTTTACCTTTTTTCAGAATTTACCAAGTTTTTATGGTAAACATAATAATTAATTCTAAGAAATGATAAAGAACGGGAATCACCCAGGGATGACCTGATACGATATTATATCAAGATATCTCAGCGCCGATAAAATTTGTACTGCGATTTTGAAAATATCCCAATTCGATATTAAAATAATAATAAAAAAAATAACTTTATTTATTAAGAAAAAGCAGAATTCTAAATAAACAGCAAATAATCTGCTCCTACCATACCAGAATGCTGTGCTGCTCGCCAGTGTGTTTAGAGCTGACAGGAAATACAGAGGAGAAGTAAAGGATAGCTCCACCAAGTGGTTGTGAGCAAATTGTGAAAACCCTGAACATTTCTGAACCCCCGGTTTCCATGCCAGTACGTCATTATCACAACGTTCTGCCTGGTCCAATTAGCACACACAAGCAGTATATACTGTGTTTCTTTTTTTCAGTAGCAGGATTAATCCATTTGTAGATTTGTCCATTGATGGCTTTAAATCTCCTCAAATCTCTTGGGGTTTCTTCTGATCATATAAACCCTGGTGAGAGAAGGACACCTGCAAGTGTGATCTCTGATCGAATGTTGAGAGCGCGTGCTCAGATTCAGCTCGTACAGTTTAAAGTGAAACACAGAATGCACTATTCTAGAACAAAGCTCAATAGCATTTACTCAAACGCCTCATCCAATTGTGACAGACGTAATGCCAAGAAGGTTCTCATACTTGCTCACACTTAGTTTTTTTTTGTGTCCAGGTAATTGTCCTCTGGCAGGACATATTTAACTGGTACTGAAATGTTTATGAAACAGAGATCACTCAGACTGTAAGCTTGCTTTGCTCGGTAACTCTGACGTAACCAGTGAATTACCTCACCATGTGCGGTCGCCTCTCATGTTTGGAATGACGGTGGCTGAGAGGATAATTTTGAGAGTGGAAGTCATCATTTCCTGCCTCCTTTTAGAGATGACTGAACGAGATGCTTTCTTCTTGTCTCTCGAAAAAAGAATCCTCCACGTCAATGCAGAAGCTCAGAGAAAGTTGCTTTCTCAAACAAAATGTGGGGACTTTTTTTCTTTTTGCTCTTTTACGCAGCAGTTTGTTCACCTGGGCTCTGCACCTGTCGTCTTGATAATGATGCAGATATTGTTAATGTTTATAGTGTGTTAACGTCGCCATATTTTAGCGCACTCGTTGTGGATTTATGATCATTTATTTCCTAAAAAACTCCACCTGGATCAATGTTTTACTCAATGAGTCTCTTTTATTTATGAAATAAGATTCAGTTCTAATAAATGGAGTTTGTATAAAATAATAAATAAACTGTTTCTCACCGAATTGCCGTTTCTGGAACATGAAGCAGTTCTTGGGCACTTCCTTCTGCATCTGGATGGGTGGAATGTAGCTGTTCTGTAGCTGTTGCTCAAGCAGCGTGACCTCGTCATCCCGCAAACGCATGGGCTGTAAACCAGCCGAACACGTCAATGTGTTTATAACTATTAGTTACAAATGAGATTCAAACTTAGTGTGAAAGCAAGTTGTCTAATACGGGAATTATTTCACCATTATGTTCTCAGAGTTCTCCTTTTTAATTTTTTTTATTTGTCTTGTTTTACATAATGTGAGCAACTGGGAGAGGGTGTGACTGAGCAAGCGGGTGTGTGTGTGTATGACTGAGTGATTAAGTCTATGGTTGAGTTAGTGTGTGGGCGAGCAGTTGAGTTTGTAAACGAGTGTGTGACTCAGCATATGAGTGAATGTTTAACTGAGCGAGTTTGTCTATGAGTGAATGAATTAGTGAGCGAATGAGAGGGTGGATGAGTGAGTGAGCGGGTGGATGAGAGGGTGAGTGAGAGGGTGAGTGAGAGGGTGAGTGACCAGAAGAGTTGGAGAGTGAGACTGAGTAAGTGAGCGAGTAATAAGTGTGTTGACATGTCTGACTGCGTGTTTAACTGACTAGGTGAGCGCGCGTGTGTGTGCGGGTGTGCGTGTGTGTGTGTGTGAGTACCTGAGACTGGTATATGAGCTGTAGACAGAGCTCTGGATCCTGAAGGCTGTGGTCCAGGGTGTGTGTTCCTGCCTTGAGCATGGCCTCCACAACCAGACCGCCGGGAAGCGAGAGCAGGCGTGATGCATGCTGGGAAAGGAACTGAAGCAGCGAGCCACATGTGTAGCTGTCGAGGAAACGCCTACAGGGAAGGATATCCATGAATTTCAGCTCCACTCCCAGGAAGGGATCAGCGTCGTGAAGCTTGAGGATCTCGTAACCATCGAGTCCACCTGCAACATCTGATCACAGCACAGAGTCACTGACACCGAGATCCCCTCCCGCCATATTTACATTTAAATCTTATGACCTGTATGGATATGATTTTGGATTTTGTCTAAATATTACTTAGAATTAGAAAACATTATTTCTGAACATCTCAGACTGACAGTTTAGAGCTGCTGCATGATACGAGACGCAAAACTCTGATGCGATCAGTGGAATCTTACAAACATTTTTACTCCAGATTTTTTAAAAGCATGTAAAACGTTAATACAGATTAAAGACTCATTACGAATATTAGTTATTTATAGCTTCTATTTCAATAAGGGGCCTTAAACTGACAGCACACACACCTGTGAGTGTGAGTTTAATGGTCTTGAAGATGCTAAACTTCTCCTGCTGGTCTTTGTAGAAGGACAGAAGATCAGGTTCAGGACTGCAGCAGCGCAGGAACAACACGACACACCCCGACCAGGCACGATCGTCCAGACCGCTCACAGCCGACTTCTGTGAAAACACACACGATTAATTACACACTTACCTTCCTTAATACAAAACCCCATCAAAATGAGATGAAAACATAACCAGAGGTGTGTGTGTGTGTGTGTGTGTAATGAAAGAGTTGACAAGAAGTCATTGAGATGAAGTGGGCAGGGCTTACACTGCATCAAAGCAGATTGTAAGTGTGACTTCATGCAAATGAGATGCAAAGTGAAGTGGACGTGACCGTGGACACGATGGACAGTGGAGGACTTCTGTTTTGTTTGTGTTTTTTTTACTCCACTCTGTGAAGCACGACCCTGTCGACGTCTGATTTACATGAAAGAAAGCAGCTCTGTTTTTTTTTTTTAAATGTAGATTTTTTTTAAATATCAGAATTTTCTATTTTAGGACATTAAACACTCTTAACACACCTCTAAGATTGGTCACACCCACTTGTAAGGGGGGGAGGCAAGCGAGAGAGGGAGAAAGAGAGAGAGAGAGAGTGAGAGAGAGGGTTATGATTGAGATCCAGGTGGGCGTACCTGTGTACCTGTGTTTCTGTCCATTTTCTGAGCATTCCAAACTCCTCTGTTCCGCTCAGAGCCTGAAATAACATTCATGAACAAGTGTTACACAAACAGACACGCTGATGTTCAGCACTGTTACATATATTAAACACACACACCACAACAAACTTAGATAAATACTAGCCATTACGTATTTCTAATTGAAGCTGATTTCCCCCGCTACTTACAAAATCCTAGAATCGCTCCTGGGCAGAAAAACATACTAAATGAATGAATGGACATACGGATATATGAATGAATTAGTGAACGGGTGGAGTGAATTAAGGAATAGACTGGTAAATAAATGAATGGACAGACAGATAGATGGATGAGTAGATGAATGGATAGACTAAAAGAGATAGCTGGATAAGTGGACAGATGTATAGATGAATAAATGATGGCTGAACAGATGACTAGAGAGATAGATAGACAAATTAATGGACAGATGGATAGATAACTAATGGATGACTACGTGATTGAATGAAGACTAAAATATATATGGGGATACCTGTACAAATGTATGGGTGTATAAATTAATAGACAGACAGATAGAGAGAAAGAGATGAAAAAAGAATGGCTGGATAAATGAATGGACGGATGGATGGACATGACAATGATTAAATTGATACACTAATAAATAGATGTCTGGAAAGGTGGACAGATGGATGGGAATAAATAAATAGATGAATGGGCTGATGGGTGGACAGACGACGGATGTAAAAAAAAAAAAAAAAGTCAGATGATCGATGAAAGGATGAATAAAGAAATGTATTATCCCTGACTCGTCACAGGACATTAAACTCTTTCACTTGAATCAGTTCTTTTGAACTGAACGTGACGGATTAAACTCTCTCTGCCTCTGGATCGGATCTAATCAGGAGTGTCCCGGTTTAATTGGTCTCTCACTCTCAGCTCGGTGTCTCAGCTCGTTCATGAATTAACGAAAAGAAAGTTTCCTCCTTATCTTCTGTCTCTCAAACCGCAGCTCGTGCGCGCAAGGACAAACAGGAAGCGCGCGAGTCACGTCACGCGAGCTTCGCTTGCAGGTAACATTAATGGAGCGCGAGACAGAAAAAAAATGTCATGGCCCAAAACGTAACTTTTAAATACAAGTCGTGCCTCATAACGGAGTCATTGTGAGGAATTCTTTTTTTTTTTTTTTTACACACGCACTAGTCGAATTTTTGTTTAATGTAAATGTTTCCACTGACTGGAACAGTCTGACGTTTCAAGCTAACAAGCTACTTAGCTAAGACAGTGAACAAAAAGCATTTCATTATAACTTAGCGAAGCTAATAAACAGCCATAGAATAATTAAACTACTCACTCGCCGATGGACAGGGCCTTGTCCGAAAAAAAACACACACAGCAAGACTTTGGGGTACAGAAGTTGTTTTGAAAGTCGGACAAAACACAGTTGATCTGTATGGGAACGCAGCTACGTCACCACATAGTGAATTCCGATTGGATGGATCGCTCGTGCGCCTGAAGCAGATTGGTCAAAAGTTTATGGGCGGCGATCTCCCCAGATATAGGAAAGCAGAATCGGGACTAGCCGTCTATGCTAACTATGGCAACGTGTCCGCCATATTGGAAAGGTCTACATTCCTGTACACGGAGATTTAGATGTAGTTTTACATGTAGTTTTAGAAACTTATAAAGCCATAACTTGATTTAACTTTAATGTGTTTTTAGTATTTGTTTTGTTCGAATGTCACAGACATATAACAGTATATTATATATCCATGACATAACTTCAATGTAATAGAACTTCATACAGTATGTCATATGGATTTTCTTTTTCTGAAAACTGCACGGAACACACATAATCATAATCAATGAATGCTGATCAAGTTTTTAATTGCTGCTGTTATACAATTAAATGCAAAAATATTGAACCTCAACTATAATCTTGACAATGATAACAGCATAATTCATAGTGGTACGAGTTGACAACAGTTTCAACAATTTTATCATCCCTCTGAATATTCATTGTTTTCTTCTGTGTGCCATTTATATCTACATTCAAGAGGTAAAAAAAAAATAGCTAAAAGTTCAAGATCTAAGTCAAGTCCCTGAACTTGGTAGTGATCTTGAAAACTTGCCCTCCCCAACATGGCAGCGGAGAGGAGACGCGATGACGTAGCGCCGTGACGCGAAGCGCAGGAGTAACCGGAAGTAACAATAAACAATCTTATCTCACTGCAGCAGGAAATAAACCGCAGTGGGAATCCCAGTGTAGCAGTAAAGTACGTTTCTAAGATCAGTTAACATTTTTTTTGAGCATTACATTATTGTTTGGAGTGAAAGACAGATTAATGGAACTTCCAGAAGAAATCCTTGCACACATTTTCTCTTTCCTTCCTCTGAAAGATAAATGCAGTGCCTTCCAGGTGTGTAAGGCCTGGTCAAGCAGCTTCACCTGTTCAAGTGCGTGGACACACACAGAGATCAGGTGAGCAGAAATGATTTAGTGTAATGCAACAGGTCTTTCTGAAGTGTGTGTGTGTGTGTGTGTGTGTGTGACACTTTATCTGTCTTTCCAGGTGTGACTCTGGAGACGGTGTTCCTCAGAGGTTCTCTGGCCTTCTGCCGTGTATCAGACAGCTGAAGCTGATTATCAGCGTGGCCGAGCCTGCGCACCGGGAGACTGGGCTGTGGGTTCTGCAGCAGGTTCTATCCCAGGGCAAAGGTCGTCTGCGTGGGTTATGTGTGTGCTGTTCGGGGACTCCGCCTCTGTTCTACGCGGGATACGACCTGCTGCAGGGACTGGTGGACGTCTTGACAAACGGCTCGTCTCTGACGGTGCTGGACCTGAGGGGCGTGCCGTTCACCCTGAGTGACAACTTTGTCAAGAGCATAGTTGCGCTGTGCCCCGCCCTGCGGAGTCTCTTCATCAACAACGGCTCTCTGGTGTGCGGAGTCGTCCCGGAGACAGCCAGGGACGTCCTGAAGCGCTGTCCAGCCCTGAACACTTTTGGGCTCTTCCAAGCCAGCTTGTCTTGCGACGTCTTTCGAGACCTCCTCGAACCCCAGAGAACAGACCTGAAGCTGCTGGAGCTGCGCTGCGAGCGCTCGCTGAAGTATGTCACGCCGCTCTGCGATGAAGTCTGGACAGATGTGAGACGCAGACATCCTGGGCTGAGAGTGGACCTGGAGCTGGACCACACRCTCCCGGAGCTGCAGGTTCCCATCGTGCTTCAGCCCAGCATCCCCGTGAGACAGCTCCGCCTCCACACCTGGACCTTCCTGCTGGATGAGATACACTTCGTGGCGCAGAGTTACGCGGGAACGCTGGAGGTGCTCGAACTTCAGACCACTGCGTCCCCTGAGCTCAACATGGAGCTGGTTGCCTTGGCAACACAGTGCACGAAGCTGCGCGAGGTTCACTGTTATTGCGTGGTTTCACAGAACGTCATAGAAGCGTTCTGTTCGCTGTGTCCTGACTTGCGCAGATACACGCTGAAAACACGCAAAGAGCTACATCCCTGGACCTGCACCACACTTAGATAACACACACACACACACACATTTAACAGTGCTGCTGAGCTCTGCACCCTGATTGGTCAGAAGGTGTTGTTTGAGTTAATTCTCTGTAACAGCCGCTCTGGTGCAGTTTTACATCAATGTGTAAAATTATTATACGTTATGGTTGCTATAGCAACAGCTCATTCACAGGGACTTAATCGGTACAAAAAAATTCAATCGTAGATCTTTAAGGAGATGTTAATTTCAATAGAACACGGTGTCTCTATTTCAAAATGAAGCCCTAGTATAAGTTATGATATTTAATAGTTCAAAAACAATTGTTATTTATGACTCTGATAGCGACGTGCCCTTTGATATCTATAACACTGGAATATATAAACATGTATACGAGGTCCATCTAGAGAAAGTGCAGCCGTTGTAAATATATTGCGCAAACGGTTTGCAAATTAGGGTGACTCCGCCCCCTACAGACCAGATTTGGCGCCCTGCGACTTCTGGCTTTTCCCAAATATTAAATCACCTTTAAAAGGTGAAGAGCTTTCAGACCGTTGAGACGCTGGGAGACGTGTGTGTGTGTGTGTGTGTGTGTGAGGTCCCCAGGTGTCTGGTGTGAGGGGAACTGAGGCGTCATGTCCCGTGTACAATCTTTCTTGTGTCTTCTTCAGTAAATCTCTCTTATTTTTTCATATTGCACAACATGGCGCTTTTCGGACAGACCTCGTATGTATCTATGTATAATTAGAGTTACACTCCAAATTATTCAACCCCCAATGAATGAATAAATGGAACAAGAGTGATTTAACAGCTGAACACAACTAATATAACAAGTGGTTTCTCCAAATTCAACACAAAATGGCCCATTTTAATGAGAACTGCAGTTTCAGAATTATTCACCCCCCCTGAATAAAATCTCTCATTAGAGCAGAAACACCTGAAATACCTGGAACTTTCTAGAGATTTGTTGATGGAGAGGTTTGACTGCATGTAAGAGAGATTGTAAGTGGCAGCAGCACTGAAGTTTCACTCTGAACTATAAGACACATACTGAACACTGAGGGTCAGTCCGAGACGTACCGCGCGACTGACGCTAAAACACCAGAGGAGTCGCTCCAGTGTGCTGCAAGCTGTAGAAAAACACAGGTTTGGGAATTCTGTCGTATGGACTGATGAAATGAAACGTGAACTTTTCGGCCGTAGGATCAGCGGTATGTTGGGAGGAGAAAGAGTGAAGCATATGCCGAAAAGCTCGGTGCTGGTCTGGGTCTGCTTTACTGTGTAGAGGGCCTGATGGATTCAGTCACGTATGCTTGAAGAAAACCTCATGCCATCTCTGAGGAAGCTGAAACTTCAACAGGACAATACAATACCAAGCATACGCCCATAAGTCCACTAAGGCAGGTTTCAGATGAAGTCCTGAAGCGTTCTAGGGAGGACATCACAGTCACTGTCTTTGGTTGTATTTAAGAAAGCCGTTGCAGCACGCAAACCCAAGAACCTCACAGAACTAGAGGTCATTTCCCACGAGGAACGTGCTGAGATCCCTCAGAAACACGGCCAGACGCTAACGTCCGGCCCGACATCAAATCTACAGCAGGTCATTAAAGCTGAAGGGGGCGCTACTGAGTACGGAAGATGTTTCGCCTTAAGGGGTTGAATAATTGTGATTCTGTAGCCGTCATTAAAAATGGCATTTTGTGTTGAATCCGGAGGAACCACTTGTTATTAGTTGTGTTGAGTGATTTAACTTTCTTATTAATTTTCTTATTTGAACTGTTTAATTCAAACTGCTGAAAGTTTTTGTAATAAACATTCATTCCAATGGCAGTTGAGTAATTTCGAGTGTAACTGTACGCGTGCACGTATCTACACACTCCAATGTCTTTCGGTCTCCTCCTCCACGTCTGTGGATCGTCAGTCATGTCTGGTTCAGGGATCGAGAGGGCAGAGCTCCTTAATTTCCGTTTGAACTTTTCAGGTCCTAACTAAACTCCTTTAGGGCTAAAAAGTTTCATTTGGTGCCTTACATAGTTTTGGAGATTTTTATGTCGAGCCCAGCAGCACAGATTTGTCCCAGCCTCCCTGTAGATCTCTTCAGAAAGGTTTCTCCAGGATTGAGTGGTGAGGCACAATTTCAAATAATCTAGAGTATATAGGAAGGGGGGTGTAAACTTATTCTCACAATAAAGTTTAAATAAATTCTTTTGTATCCAGAAAACACTATTTAATTTCAGTGAAACACAGAAGTTTATTATGGTGGATTTACTGTATAACAGACGCACATGGATTAGTTATTCACCTGAGGGGGTGCAAACTTTTGCACTTATTAAAGTGCCTTTGTCGCTGCATAATGTGTTAATAAAAGTCTCTGATGTGTGTGTGTGTGTGTGCGTGTTTATTCGTAGTAGGTGAAAGAGAAATCGTAGAAGTGTGTGAGTTCGCGTCCCTGAGCAGCGCTGAGGTGATTGATGTGTTTAACGAATTTGAGAGTCTCTTTGTCTCTGTACACCAACGCCAGCGAGTTCTCCTCAGGGTACACAGTCAGGAGCTGCAACACACACACACACACACACACACACGGTAACTAGAAAATGTTGAATTCTTTCCTTCGAACTTAAACAGAATTCTTTTACTTCTAATTTAAACAGAAGTCTAAGGGCAGATGCTGAACGTTTTGTCGTCACTCATTTGTTAAACTCTTCAGGTAAAGGTGTGTGTGTGTGTGTGAGAGAGAGAGAGAGTCTGTTCTGTCTCAATGTAATTCACTTTTATTTTATCACAGTAAGTTCTAAGCGTTCCAAGAGCTCGCTCATGAGTCCAGTTTGTTCTTAAGCACGCACGTGACGATGTACGTCGAACATGTGATCTAACTCCCGTGATTGAACATCTGCAAACGCACTTATGTAACTCGCGTGGTCGTATGTAGCGGACTTAACTGTAGCGGTTTTAACAGGGGCATTGTCGCAAAGAAGCTTCACAGACTCAGACAGACTCTCGTAATTCTGTCTCAGAACCCTGTTAAAGTCTGTCTCAGTGCTCCTGCGGAACGTCTGCAGATTTACATCTCTGTGTGTGTGTGTGTGTGTGTCTGATTCATGACGTTTAACATCCACCCTTTAGACTTCGCTAGAAACTTTGCGTGATGTCATCACCAACCTCTTCATCTTCATCGTGCGCAATGTACGACGTGAATCCGCCAAACTCCGCCTTCCAGTCTGAAACAGAAAACCAGGTTTAATCAAAAAAGAAAACAATTCAGCTGACAAAACGGGAGTGAGACGGGAGTGAGACAGGAGTGAGACAGGAGTCCGAGAGAAAGACATCTGGTGTCCGGGTGGAGCATGACAGGCGTCAGGAATGTCAGAGAGGAGAGAGACAAAAGACTAGACAGGTTTTAGACAGGAGTGAGACAGGTGTAAATAAACAGTGAGACAGGTGCTACCTGTACAGCCCACATGGAGCAGCAGGTCCAGGGCGAACTCTCGTTGTACGGAGTCGTGTAGCAGAGTGTAATCACCGTGAGCCCAACGCCGGAGCTCACCAACACACACAGGAGGACCTGCACACACACACACACACACACACATGAGAGAGAGAGAGATAAACATCAGCATTTACTGGGAACGAGTTCAATGTGAACACATTACATTTTTAAATCAAACCAGCCACTCCCTCTCATGATGTCACAGCATGTGACTAAGGATAAATAAAAGAAAAGGAAAGATTTCAGTCAGAGACACATAGGGACGTCTGATCACCTTTGGGTTTTTTCTCCAGCGATGAAGAACTGCTGCTGGGGCACTCAACATCTGGATCATTTCTCTCGTCCCCTCTATCGTCTGTGCCGCTCTGCCTGTCCCGCCCCTCGTCCTGTGCGTCCCGCCCCTCRYYCTGYSCGTCCCGCCCCTCGTCCTGTGCGTCCCGCCCCTCGTCCTGYSCGTCCCGCCCCTCGTCCTGTGCGTCCCGCCCCTCGTCTTGTACGTCCCGCCCCTCGCTCTGCCCGTCCCGCCCCTCGGTGTCGCTCTCGTCGTCCCCAGCAGCGAGGGCGTGCAGCTTCAGCCCCGTCATGTTGGACAGCAGGAGGAAGAACGCCTCAGACGAGAGCAAATCCCAGCATTCCTTCACACAGGAGGGCAAATTCTGCTGCTGTGCTCGCGCATAACACCTATACACTCGCACACACAAACAAACACACACACACACACACACACACACACACACACACACACACACACACACACATCAATCGCTCATTAAAACCTTTTCCCTGAATGATGAGGATTTAAATCCTAAAAACACAAAGCTCATCAGCGGCCCACCTCTTATTGGGCGGTCCTCTCCGCTCCCACTGGACTTCAGCCGAGCGTAACGCCTCCACCACCTGCTGATACTTCTCCTCCTGAAGCGACAATTAAGTGATATCACGGGTCATGTTTTTTTGCACTCAATATCAGCACTGATGTTCAGTACAACAGCACGAGCTCGAGTGTGAGATCGCTTTTATACGACGGTTCCACAAACACCGTTTATTACCATCAGATTGTGACTTGTTTCTTTATTTAAAGAGTTATTTAGCTCCGCCCACACATCTCCTTCAGCGCCTGGAGGATCTAACTAACGGTGACTGGCGGAGCTGACGAGCGACAGTGAGTGTAATGAACAGGAGGTGAGAGTGGTGTTAAACTCTGAGCGGTTCTCTGTAGGAGCTCCAGGTGAGGAGAAGAAACCATGCAGGTGTTCAGTCCTGAGAAACTCACCAGAGTCACTGCAGACTTACACTCATTACACTTTAGAATATCAGCTCCGCTAACTTCAGGGTTCTGGGGTCGAATCCCAAATAATTTTAGCAGCGTGTTGTGTAAGACGACATGCCGTGATCAGATGTGTGTTCCTGCTGAAAGTGCTTCTGTGACTGGGTGTGAATGTGGGCGTGGTCAGGCAGCTGCTCTCTCTCTCCTCAGTACTGCGGACCGTACAGACCCACTCTCACCCACGCTGAGACACACAGTCAGTGTCATTAACCACTGGACGACACCTGGGACACGCCCAGTCACACACACACACACACACACAGTCATACATAGAGGTACACATCATAGTGCTGTTACTGTCTAATATCAGCACTCATGACGCCTCTCATCCAATCAGATTACTCGTGCAGAACTAACAGAGAACTCGGCACACACTGGGTGGGGTGCCAACACTTTACAGCTTCTGTTACAGAGAATTCATCAACACTTTCTGAGTTACAGTGTAGATCTCAGGTAATAAGTCAGACGCAGATAGTTTTTTTTTAAAATACAGTCAGTATCACAGGTCGAGCTGGTTATCCCTCATATACATGTGATTATGACTGGGTGAGGTGTGGTTTGTTTTACCACAGACATGATAAAAGCAGTGTGTCTGTGTGTGTGTGTCTGTGTGTGTGTGTGTCTGTGTGTGTGTGTGTGTGTGTCTGTGTGTGTGTGTGTGTGTGTGTGGTCTTACCTGCAGGAAGTTCGGCAAGCGGATTTCTGAAGTTTCCTCGAACTCCTGCTGCACCTGAGCCTGATACAGAGGATCCATGTACATCTCATTCACCCACTCAAATAACGCTGACTCCTGAACACACACACACACACACACACACACACACACACACACACACACATAACTGAAACATCAGATGGAACTATAGGTGTAAAAAAAAGAAGATAAAAATACATGAATTTGTTTAAGATTTTAAAGTTGTTTCGAATACACACGACCTTAAGAAAGAGAAGAAATGATTTTGAATAAAGCCGCACGTGTGACACGTGAATCCTCGCTAATGCTAACTCTTCCTGCTACATGATGCTAGCTGAACCGTCGTAGGGGCGGGGGGGGGGCGGGGGGTTCTGAATATAGACCAGCTTTGTGTTTTGAGACTCATTCACACACAGTTTAACAAATCTTACCTAATGCACCCTTAACTATAATAACAATAACAATAACAATAATCAAATGTAAAGTTAACAAAAAATAGAAACAACAGAAGCCAGCAGCCTTAACTGAATATTCAAATGAATAGAAAAACTAAAAAAAGGAAAATGAGTCTGACTCACATCTCCAAGCACGTGTGTGTGACGTGGAACTGCGGGTTCTGCCCAGCGCCGCGGTCTCGGCAGGGACGGACCATGAAACCACCCGCCCAGAGACAAGCGGCACTTCTCATCCGTCAGAACCTCCGATACCTGAGAGACACGGGGGGGTTAGAAAGAGACACAAAGTTGGAGAGAAAGTGAGAGTGTGTGTGTGTGTGTGTGTGTGTGTATGTGTGTGTGTGAGTGAGAAAGACAAAATGTTAATAAAGAACACTTTCACATGAGGAATCCATTTCTGAATCAGAATCAGACTGAAACAGATTTTTTTGATTTGTTTGCTGTTCAGTTTCACATCATTAAACACAGTGGAACTGTGTGTGTGTGTGTGTGTGTGTGTGTGTGTGCGTGCGTGCATGCGTGTGTGTGTTTGTGGCTGAAACCGTCCTTGTAACACACTTTCACTGATGAGAAACTGATGAAAAACAGAGAGGAAAACAAAAAACACATAATTCCAGCATGAAGAAATCAGAAAACATGGAGAAGAGGGAACGAGGGGGAACGAGAACTCAAACATGATGAAATAACTGAAGTTTAAAACATTTCAGGTGCTTTTATTTCTGAAAGCAGGACATCTGCTTTCAGCGCACACACACACACACACACACACACACACACACACACACACACAGTCGATTCACTCTCTGACTCTGAAGATGATCAAGACTCGCTCGGACCCGAGTGTGAGCAAACACACCTGTGTTCTATTCTCACCAAAGACACCACAGCCTTGCTTTCACACACACA
>QMIH01000458.1:152682-166033 GCA_003987875.1 Clarias batrachus | reverse complement strand
CACACACACACACACACACCAATACACGCACACACACAGTAATCTGTCAGGATTTTAAGATTTTGCTTTAGTCTGTTATAGTTGCGGATCAAAAAAGGACTAGCTGTGTGTTACTTTGTTTAATCCTATCGTGTGTGTGTGTGTGTGTGTGTGTGTGTGTGTGTGTGTGTGTGGAATAACCTGATGGAAGGAAACAGGAGAGACTTCAAAAAACAACAAGGTGTTCCAGCAGGGCAGCAGAGACTTCACTACACTCACCGGCTTACAGTGTTCTACACACACACACACACACACACACACACACACACACACACAAACAGTATTTTGATATTAGGGTGTTGATTCCTCCACTCTGATTGGTCACATACACACACTCACTCTCACCTCCCTTAACACACTCACACAAACACACACTCTCTCACACACTCACTCATTCTTACACACACACACTACCTCACTCACTCCACACACACACACACTCGTTCTCACACACACACACTCGTTCTCTCACACACACACTCGTTCTCACACACACACTACCTCACTCACTCCACACACACACACACACACACACTACCTCACTCACTCCACACACACACACTCGTTCTCACACACACACTCGTTCTCACACACACACACACTCTCACACACGCACTCTCACACACACTCTCTCACACGCACACATGCACACACACACACTCTCTCACACGCACACATGCACACACGCGCACACACACACCGTCTGTGCTGTACAGGTCTAGCGCTCCTCCGTCACTTGGGTTCCAGGGAGGCAGCAGGTAAAAGATGAAGGCGACTCTCCGGCCCTCGAGCTCGTCATCGTGACACAGCAGGACGTCTGTGAAAGAGAGGAGACATGAAACGGTTTTACTCTTCTTTAACGCACACACACACACACACACACACACACACACACACACACACACACACACCATGAACCTTGTTCATTTATTACCTGTCTGCTCGTATTTAGCGCAGAAAATATCCACAGTCGGCTCCAAGTCCACTCCTAACACCTCCGACAGCCAGGGTCGGAACTGCAGGAAGAGAAGAGACCTAACACACACACACACACACACACACAGGTTAGATACACACACACAAACATTCCTGCAGTATAAACCCCCGCAGAGACTGAGCGCTCAGACCTGATCTCAGAGATGTGATGCTCGTTCCTCTTCTTCAGATCGTCAGACTGTAAGAGACACACAGTTCAACACACATCACCACGTTTAACTAAACCAGAACACCTGCAG
Source organism: Clarias batrachus (assembly GCA_003987875.1). Lineage (NCBI taxonomy): Eukaryota > Metazoa > Chordata > Actinopteri > Siluriformes > Clariidae > Clarias > Clarias batrachus. The sequence goes on along the minus strand of QMIH01000458.1, from coordinate 164,759 downwards.
AACACCTGACGGAGGTAACACCTACACCTACACACGTAACACCTACACACGTAACACCTACACACGTAACACCTACACACGTAACACCTACACACGTAACACCTACACCTATACACACCTGCTGGAACTTGTACAGGTCGTTGGATTTGCTGTGGAAGTGGAGCCGCAAGAGCTCGTCTCTCAGGTTCTCCACGAAGCTCTGGCTCTGGATGAAGTTCCTGATCGCGCAGTGTGGGAACGGCTCGCAGTCCAACCGCACGCCACCTGCAACATCACACACACACACACACACATGCCGGTCACGTCGCGCATCAGGAATGACCCGCCTCGTTATTCAAACGATATAAAAAATTCTTCCAAGTCATTTCAATTTCAACACAAAACCTGGTCGCCTGTGTCAGGAGGTTAGGACCTGGGCGAAAAACGGAGCCTTCAACCAAACCCTAAGGTTAAACTTTCTTTTAAATAGTTGTGGAAGCAAACTCGAGGTTATTGTGATGACCGTCTCGTCCTTGTGGTGTGACGTGATGAAGGCGGCGCCCACGTGACTCCAAACTTGATAGAAATCGATAGAAGTTTGAATCCGGTATAATCTCTGAGTGGGCGGGGCTTACGTGCATTCCCATGTCAATCACAGCGACCACGGCCAATCATGGACCTCGTGTGACATGGTGCGTGTGACAGAGGGACGACTGCACTGGTCCTGGAGTGTGTTACAGCACGTCTCAGGGGAAGTACACATGAGACTCAGCATTAATATTTCTAGTTGTTACACAACAGGAAGAAAAGTTTTGTGTTTTATTTAAATCAAAATTTCTCAATGTGTCCAGAGAAAATGCATCAACAGTATGCTCTGTGGGGTGCCAATAATTTTAAAACCATTAACATATGTGTGTGTGTTAAAGTGAATCTCTACATGTGTGTGTGTGTCTCTCCCTGCCCATGTTATCCCTCTCACAGTCATGTGTCTCTCTCAGGTCCGCTCCCCAGCTGATCTATCTGATCTCCTCTCTCTGCTATGACGTCATGTCAGTCTGCTTAAACCCAAGTCTGATCCCAGGTACACTGAGCGCGACAGTGTCCACGTGCGCGCCTCTCTCGCTCTCTCTCTCTCACACACACACACACACACCCTGAGAGAAACTCGTCTTGCTCCTCCACGCTTCTCTCACGCCGCTCCGGATCGCTCCGTCCTGCAGCTCCGGGTTGATCGCGGTGACGTCACCCGCTTTATTCTTTTTCGCGCTTTTCCCCTGACCTGTGGCGCTCGAGCGCCGTTTAGCAGACATGTTAGCCTCTGAGGCGAGTCCGTCGCGTGGATATGACGTCAGAGCGCTCGCTCCAACCAATTCTTCTGTGAAGTTTTCTTCTTAACAGCACAGACAGCTTTTAAAGGCAAAACCAAAGTCATGTCTCAGAATAAATAAAATAAAAATGTGGTATAAAATATTTTATCTGTGTGTATTCTTTGTTTTTTTTAAGCTTTTCTCTCAGTAAAACTGGAGGAAGAAGAAAAATATCTGATAAATTTTAAACAATTGACCAGTGAAGATCTAAATAATGGTTTTCCAGTCTCTAACTGTACAGTGTGTGTGTGAGTGTTTCTGCATGACAGGAGAGAAATTTCGATGTGTTGTGTGTGTGTGTGCTGAGATGCTTTTCAGATCACCATGCTTGTACAGAGTGTTTATTAGGGTTACTACAACCTTCCTGTTCACCCGGATCAGTCTGAGCACTCTCTCGGTCTCTGTCTCACTCGCTCTGTGTGTTTCTCTCTGTCTCTCTCTTTCATCGAGGTTTCCTGCATAAACTCTACAGACTGTGAAATCCGTCCCAGAGGATCAGCGGTGTCCGAAATCCTCAATCCAGCAACCATTACACGATATTTTTTTCCTTCCAAAACTGATTTGAGGACCCTGTCCTCTATCCGAATGACTTTAACTCCTGCATATAAACTACCGACACATGATGTACAAAAAAAGTACATTTACTATGAACATAAACTGCTTTATTTCTCCAAGTAATATAGATTTGATTAACTGCATTTTGATGGCTTTTTTTTTATTAACGTGCTGCTTCATTCCACACCTCATGCTCCACTCATACTGCTGCTGCTGTTATACGTACATACTGCACATCCTGTTTAAATTATACATTTTATATTTTTCTTTCAAGAACAAATATATTAACAATAAAACAAAATAATTGTAACCTGATTTAATAAATTTATTACAATCACACACACAATTTACAGACGAGATAAAGATATGAAAAAGAATCACTTCTTCACTGCAACATCTTTCAGCTCTACTCCACTGCTGACAATAAGCGTTTGCTGAGGAGTCCCCAGGTAAGCCGCCGCCCACTGCACCAGCTGCTCTGGGACCCTACAAACACATACACACATACACACACTCAATTGAACATTCAACCGTACGTTTCTCTTTTCACAAACACATTTTCCACAGCAGACAGAACTTCATTAGTAACTGTAATAAATAATTCATGTTATAAACTTGTTTGATCATAAATAATTTAATCATAAATTAACAATAAAAGTAAATATAATTTTTCAGATGTTTTTTTGTAATAACCTAAAGAGCTTTTTTTTTTACTGAGTGCTCTGCATTTAGACTTAATAAGCCATGTAAAATAAAAATAAGTAAAAATACATAAAAACCAAATGAGTCTGTATGAATGCTTTTGTTTACTTGATATTTTCTCTTGATTAAAAAATTTTCATCAGGGTGACTCACTTGTAGCGACTGAAAGCCGAGGCGATGATCGGACAAGGTTCATACGTGTAAGAGAAACTACTGCCATCTGAGTGGACCTGAGATCGGATACAAGGAGAGAAAGGACGTTTATTCATAACACTAAACTGGGTGGCTTTGCGTGACCATGCTGTATCTTTGTGTGTGTGAGTGAGTGAGTGAGTGAGTGAGTGTGTGTGCACCTACATGTCTCTTTTTGGTGGGCGGGGTCGGTGACACCTGGTGGGGGTGGGGTGTTTTTTGGGGAGCGTCTATTGGGGATTGTTCTTCCACACCCATGATTGCAGTGTGTTCACTCGATGTTAAGGGACTCGGAGGTGTTTGTGGCTGCTCTTGCAGGTCTGTGGTTGTCGGGTCACTCGGTTGGGCGGGGCTATGCGGAGACGGGTGCGGTCTCTGAAACGGAGGCACGACGACTGTGGACTCCTCCGAGCTGCCGGTGGCGAGAAGTGAGCGACTGTCCATGTGTGAGAGGGACTCCAGACTGCCTGGCAAAAAACAGTTTTCAAACATTTAACAAAATCTATTATTATTTTTTGAAGGTATTTATTACTAAAAGGTGAAATAATCAGATCTCAGCACTCAAACAAATCAATCTGAGCTTCATACAGGTTTTATTGACATACTTTATTAAGAATGTTCTTTTTGTTTAGGGTTGCATTAAAAAACAACAACATTAATCTTCATTTTAATGTTGTATCTTTGTGTGTGTGAGTGAGTGAGTCTGTGTGTGTGAGTGAGTGTGCACCTACATGTCTCTTTTAATATCTTTAATATTTCAAATATTAATATCTTTAATATTTCAGCCTTTTTAGGTCATATTTATATTACCTAATAATATTTTAAATATTTAAACACATATTATAGGTGCAATCCATGTATAAAAAAATAAATGAGCACAGCTAATATTTAAATAGCTAAAATATTTAGAATCACATAAAACATGACATTATTTAAAATATTGTTTGTCGCAAAGCATCTTTACAGAAACAAAAATATAAATTAAAAAAAATTTAAATGTAAATTTATAATTTAAATATCTATCCATCTATCACAATTATTATGTAATATTTATTTAATAATAACATGATTAAATGACTAATGTTACACCGTTAATACACCTTGCTGATGCAAACTTCTTTATGAAGCTTCAGAAATCATATTTAGATAATTAAAAAACATACAAACAAATCAACCTTTAATTTACATAACACTCCAGTCTGAAAACAAATATATTAATATTTACCACATTTATATTAATGTCTCCATAAAAATATTTCCTAAATTAAGGTAAATGTCAATAATCCAAGAGTTTTTTAAATCACATTTATTTAAGATTTGGTTGGCTAGAATTAGCCCACTCGGTAACCGATTACACTATTTAACACACTTAAGAGTGTGTGTGTGTACACATGTGTGTCTGTATACTGAGTAAAAAGCAAATTACTCTCTGAAGCAGATGAGGGGGTAACGAGCAGGTCAGCAGCAGGACAGAACATATCCCAGGGGCTCTCTCGCTCCCCGCCCCCCCCTTCTCCTCCTCCACCTCCTGTAACACACCAGGCCTCTGAGAGACCAGAAGAGGACAAGAACAGAGGAAACAATACATGTGTGTGTGTGTGTGTGTCTGTGTGTGGTGGGGAAAAGGGGAAAGAGGGGGGATGCAATAACATCGCAATAAGCTCCCTGGAGTAGCACTGACTCTCCTCAGCATTTCCACATCACCGCTTCTGTCTCCTACCTGCTCTCGTGTTGTTCAGTGTGATCTGACGAGCATCTTCTGGCCTATCGGAAGCCACGGAGAGCGAGTCTCCGCCCCAATCCTGCACCGTGATTGGCCGCTCTGTCGTTTCAGGAGGCACGAGGCCACTCGGAGTTTCGCTCGAACCCGACACACCTGAGCACGGGAACATTTAAGGGGGGAAACAAAAACACATGCATGTGTGGAGGAGCTGGTGCGCTCGTCTGGAGGAATTCCCGACGGTCCGTAATGATAAGGTGCAATTAATTAGACGGGAGACAGTACAGTACCGGGATCAGCTGTCAACATCTCCCTCTGCTCCTCTGGGATGAGGAGATGAGACACAGGAGTGCTGAAACACGGCTCATCCTGGAAAAAAAAAAACAGCCACACACACGCACACACACTTGTTTGGATGCTATACTGACAGCTGGTACCACCTGGTTGCTATGGAGACCAGCTTACCCTGCAGCGAAGTCTCTCTTGGTGCCAGTGAGTGGGCGTGGCCATTCGCAGGTGACCCTCTGTGTGTGTACCTATTTTCTTGATTGCATCATTCAGGAGGTCCATGATGATGTCATTGTGCCACGCCCCCATCAGACAGGAAAGTGGGAATGCTGTAAGGAATATTAAAAAGAAAATCAAATATTTAGGAACAGTGTCAGTGTGTGTAATTAACGTGTGTGTGTGTGTGTGAGAGAGGAACCAACCTGACTGTGACTGTGAGGCCAAAGAAGTGACCGAATTCTCCTTCATCAGGGATCTGGAGTGAAAATTCAGACACATAATATCAGGATGGAGAAATGTGACAACAAATACACACACACACACACGCACACACACACACGCACACACGCACACGCACACACACACACAGTGTTTCCATCTCTAAATTCCATCTCTTTAAAGTGTTAAATCTGTTACTGCGTATTAAACGGTCATATTTAAATAAATTTAAAAGTGACCTCAAAACAAAACCATAAATAAACACAAACATGATTAGTTGTTCAATTAGGACAAAAGTAATGGCACCTTGTAAAAAGGTGTGTTAATCGGTGTCTTGTTACATTGCTGGAAGATTTAGCACTTGTCACACTTAGGGGCTTTCACCGTTTAGTCACCGTTTTGTTGTTTCTTTATATGAGCTTTGCCTTTTATGGTGTTTTGTGGGAGGAGCTAAATGTAAATCAGCTGTTACATGAACAACTGGCAATTTCCTGCAATTAGTTATTTGTCTGGAATTTTGGGAGGATAAATGAGGCCATTTATGCATCTCTCCCTCTCTCACTCACACACACACACACACACACACAGTACATACCGCCATGTTTTCAGGATTTGTTGCCTGACTGACAGCAGCATCGTGCTGAAAGAAAAGAGCAAGACGATCAGAAACATTTGGACTTCGTTACAAAACCGAGTGTGTAAAATATAACTCTTGTGTAAGGGGGAGGCGTGGTCTTGCCAGCTCGGGGGGCGGGGATGCCGACTGACTCGACCCACACTGACGATCTGATGAACGGTGAGATAAAACTGACAAGTCGTCTGAAAAGGGGAAAAGGAAACACAATAACTCTGAACACTGAAATGCAAAGGAGGATAGGAAAGAGTTATAAAAAGCAAAGGGCTGAAAAATTATTCGAGAAAATGTAGATATGACATTAAAGAGGTGCAAAATTTTGAACTGATATTTTTAGTATTTTTCACAATGAATATCTTAACACATTAGTTAATCTTGTTTTGGCTACTTGTGATCATCAAAATCTGACCAATCACTAGCTCTCCAATTGTTGTTAATTTCTTATCCTTAGRGTGTGTAAACTTTTGCACACAGCAGTGTAGAACAGGGTGTGATCGTGTTTCTCTGCTGTACCAGCTCCGGGTCCATGTGGAAGTTCAGCTGGAATTTTCGCACCGACACCGTGGAGTTGTCCAGACTGGAGAACGTGTCTCTCTCCTCCAACCTGAAACACACACAAGCTTCAGCACTGACGACAAAATAATACGGATTAAATGAATACATTAATTAAGATTACAATTTAATTCTGTAATATAACAATCAAATTTTCTTGAGATTTGGAATTTTTTATAAAACTAACAGTGTTTATTTTTAAATATTATTTAGAATATTTAACATCATGAACATAATGTGCAATATTACAACGAGAGGTGTTCAAGTCAAACCGGGACTTGTGAGGTCATTTCTGGTCAATAAGCCGTAATGAATCAGACAGTCCGATCATGACTCCGGCATCCTGAGAAAACTTTCTACCCTGATGGTGTCTAAGCTCTGGTGACACACTGGGATAAGTGCATTAGTGTATCAGGGGATTATATAGAGACATAAAGGAAGTGTTTACTCTCAAATCAAAAGTCCTGCTTTGATTCGAACACTCCTCATATTACTGATATAAACCCCTGTATGACAATCAAACATCAGAGTATTATTTTTACGCCTGTATTTGTTTTGGCACACTGTTTAATCAATTTAAAATGTGACCAATTCCCCTAATTTTTTAATATGAAAATCTTTCATGCACATTTCTAAAGGCCGTGCTGAGTCATGTGACTTGGGCTCATTATAATATCCGAGTTAGAAATACGTCTGACACACCGAGCAGGAAGACACTCTGTGATTAGATGTAAACTGGCAAAAAAAGTAAAAAAACTTAAAAAAGTCTTTTTAATCATGGTCGAGTTCATCACGATCACATGACGCAGAAATCTGCATAATTTAATCTTCTACACAATATTTACATCATTTCATACCTTTACACTCCCAAAAAGCATTGTATACCTTTTTAAAAATTTAAAGGGTTTAAAAATTCAATATGCTGAAAACATTTTTAAATAAATAAACAGCGTGTGTTGTTGATACAAAACCCTGAGAATAGAATAAACAGCTGATATATTATAAATATTAAAACATTTCCTTTGAAACACTTTGTAAATACGATTGTAAAGATAATATTACCTTTAACATTTATCAGATATTTTTCTCACGGACATGAAACAGCACACATGAGATGCTTCTTGGGACTGTAATGGTAAGAAATAATCTAAAAACAATGCAGAAGATTAAAAGTGTGTGTTTTCATCGAGTCTTAAACAAGTGTGTGTTTCAGTTCCACAGGTTCAGGTGGATTAACACAGCAGGCCGCTGCTGATGCTGATGATGATGATGGTGTAAAATTAGGAGAGGGCTCAGGTGTTTAGTGGCCGGTGTCATAACAGGTAGTTAATAAGTTGTGTGTGTTGTACTCACTCCTGCATGCGCTCCCAGGCGGCGGCGCTGAGCACCGCGGGGATGAACACCGTCCCATCGGACAGGAACAGCATGCAGGCGTCGCTATCATCTGTACGCTGAGACTCGGTCAACTCACTCACCTACACACACACACTTTTAAATACAGACACTGGTTCTACATTTAGGACATATTATTGATCAGGGTGTGGCTCCAGGGGACACACTGCCACCATCTAGAACAATCCGGTGCCCAACCTAACCCGACCCACATATTTCTCTGGAATGTTCCACTTGGCCACACCCCTCAAACAGTCAGGTGTTTCGGTGTGACCGTTAAACATGCAAAGCATTAAGCGTATTAGGTAGAGGAATGAGCAGGGGCGACCCGAAACAATATCATCACGGTACCCAGATAATTCGATTTGATTTGTATTGAGATTCTGTAAATATCATCATTTATAAACATCCCAATCAAGGTTTATACAACAATTCTTATTCATTTGTTTTTCTTTTTCTTTTCAGTGCCCCCATACGTGTAGATATACAGAGGAATCAAAATACTGTTTCTCTTCTCTCTCATCAAGTGTCATTTAACATTGACAGTGCAATATAGAAAGTGTGGATAAAAACATCAGCAGTCCGTGTGATATAGAATCAGATTTTTGGTATGAAGGTATAAAGTAATGTAAACATTCTGAAGTTCTGACTATAAAGGCATTTGTAAGAGAGAGACAGACAGACAGCAGCAGGATGACAGCAGTGCACAAAGACTGTAAAGTATAAAAGTGCAAACAGTGTCAGGTTTAAAACATTTTTTTAAAAATTGATATATATAATTCTAAACAAACTGCAAATAATTCACTCCGAGCACACAGGACTCAGCTGCCTGCCAATATGTGCACAGTTTAGACCACCACCTGTAGGAACGTAGAGGAACTGCGACATGTTACCACCGACTACACTACATTGACAAACACATCGTAATCCATGGGGTTTTATATGATGTTGGCAGCTATAACAGCTTCAACTCTTCTGCGAAGGCTTTCCACAAGGTTTAGGAGTGTGTTTATGGGAATTTTTGACTCTGATGTTGGACGAGATGTCCTGGCTCGCAGTCTCCGCTCTAATTCATCCCAAAGGTTGAGGTCAGGACTCTGTGCAGGCCAGTCAGGTTCTTCCACACCAAACTCTCTCATCCATGTCTTTATGGACCTGGCTTTGTGCTCTGGTACAGTCATGTTGGAACTGGTGTGGGGTTGTTTTTCAGTCGGTGGGCGCGGCCCCATACTTCCAGTGAAACGAAGTAACTGTGTGGGAACATGATGGCGCACCAGTGGACCAGGTCCATAAAGACATATTCCATATTTGGAATAAAGAACTGTAAGGAATTACTAGGTGTAGGACATCTTTTAATCCAATTAACTCTAAAAGTATTGATGGTGTCAGCAAAGTCTAAGAAATCAAGGCCCGCTTGAGTCTTGCTGCCGGAAAGCACATCCTTAATAGGTTTATTTATTCTAAACATAATCCAAGAAAAGCTTACTGATGTCTTTAATACGTCCATCAGTAATAAAAAGAGAGAGGGAGGGGTAAACAAAATGAGAATGTTGAACTTCTTCTTCTTAAGCCGTTAGCCCACAGATGAGCATAGGCCATCGACGACCCTCCGCCAGCGAACTCGGTTCTGGGCTTTTTTTTGCTGCTTCATTCCAGGTGATCCCATGCTGTCCCAGTTCTGCTTCAGTGTCTCGCCTCCAGCTCTTTCTGGGTTTCTCTTCCCCAGCGGGTTCCACGTCAGGGCCTGGCGTGTGGTGCTGGATGATTCCTTCCTGAGTGTGTGCCCTATCCAGCCCCACTTCCTTCGCAGATTCTGCTTGGCCACTGGTTCCTGTCCCGCCCTTTGCCATTTCTGACTATATCAGGCCAACGTATCTTGAATATGTGCCTCAAACAGGTGTTCAAGAATGTCTGGATCTTCCGCAGCATAGTTTTTGTAGTCCACCAAGTCTCATAAGCATAAAGCAGAACCGACTTTACATTGGAGTTGAAAATGCGGAGCTTAATCTTCATGGTGATCTCCTTAGAAGTCCAGATGTTCTTCACTATGACAAAGGCTCCTCTCGCCTTTCCAATTCTAGCAGTGACGTCTCGGTCGGTGCCTCCCAGTTGGTAAATCACACTTCTAAGGTATACAAAGGTCTCTAAATCCTTGATAGTTTCTCCCCCAACAGTGATAGGGGTGTTGGCAGTGGAGTTTATCTTCATCAGTTTGGTTTTTTTCCTACTGATCTTGAGTCCTGTTTGCGCAGATATGGTCTCAAGACGGGTGGTCTTGTCCTGCATTCGGCTTTGGTTGTGTGACAGGAGCGCAAGGTCGTCAGCGAAGTCAAGGTCGTCCGGCTGAGTCCAGGGTGTCCACTTGATCCCATTTTTCCTGCCTGTCATGATCCAGTCAATGGCCAGCAGGAAGAGAAAAGGTGAGAGTAGGCATCCTTGACGTACTCCTTTCACCTGAAAACTGTCCAACATCTGTCCAGCATGGATAATTCAGCAGCTCATGTTATTATACGTGCATTGGATCATCAGAATAATTTTCTGAGGAACTCCATAATGTCTCAGCAGTTTCCACACGGTCTCTCTATCCACACTGTCAAATGCCTTCTCATGATCTATGAAGTAGATGTAGAGTGGTGCGTTCCACTCCAGTGACTGTTCCACAATGATGCGTAGACTGGCAATTTGATCAGTGCATGAGCTGTTCTCGTGGAAGCCTGCCTGCTGGTCTCGGAGCTCCGAGAGAACGTCAAACTGCTTTGGATTAAAGGACTCGACCCACCAAACTCCGATCCCTTTGAAGCCGGGAATTGAAAATGACTTTCGATTTAACAATCTTCACATTAAGGTTAAGATTTTGCCTCGTTACAATATGTATAGTTAATTGAATACATAAATATTTAACCGCATGTTTCACTGGAATGTTATTGAAATGAGAATCATCACACTCGTGAAGTGGAAATAATTCACTTAGCAATATTTCATTTTAGACCAGACGCACTGGAGAACTGTTTCACTAACTTCAAAGCAAAAGTCAGTTGAGTTTTGTCTTTTTACAAATAAAGTCATCTGCCAGTTGAGTGATCTTTATTTCTCTATGAAAAAACAGTTATTCCTTTAAACTCTGGATCATGTAAGATATTAAATGATAACAGTTCAGTAAAAAAGGAGAAATTGGGCAGCCGTGTCTCACTGCTCGATTAATGTCAAATCTATGGGATGTTCGTCGATTAATTATAACAGAACAATTTAACCCTTTGTAAAACATTCCACTAGTCTCAAGCCTCCTCCTCCTCCTCCTCCTCATCACTGTGCTGTGGCGGTGACGCACTGAAAAGCAGAGCCTGAGCAAAGCATGACGTCACACACGGGGGCGTGGCCAGGATACAAAACGTGACAGAAAGTCTCTGTGAAGCGGTTTATTCATTCATGAAGCACACGGTCCTGTACACACACACACACACACACACACTCACCCCGACTACATGCGCCCTGACGCTGAGCTCGCGCTCGCGCTCCCGCTCTGTGCTGTAACTCTGCACGAGCTGCTCGATCCACGGCTCCGGTTCCCCCTCGGCTCTGAAGCGCCGCATTACCGAATAAACCGACTCCTCACACCACCATCACATGGTTAAAAACTGTTCGCTGTCGTCTATTCTCAGTTCCTGGTCTAAAAGCTGTGTGCGTGTGTCGGTTATTGCTGAAAAAAAAAAATCCGTTATAGCGGTTTGGCGGCTCAGTTAAACGCTGCGCTCTTGTTTTCGCTCCGTGTAGAAACAGTGAACTAGAATCACAAGTTCCGGTGTTATGCGCTAAAATGCCCCCCTGCCACAGATTGCCCCCCTATTTATTCTCCGTCGAATATTATATTAGACCAGAAATTTCTAGGTTTATGATTTAGAAATTACAAATTAGAACAAATGGATTTGATTATAAAATAAGCATTATAAAAAATTACATGCTGTATAGGGAAAAAATATAAATTATTTTTTATATACATGATGTATTTTTGATATTGCTTATTTAATAATAAAAATAATTCCGTACAATTTTCCATCATAAATATTTATTTAGTGCAAGCATTTTTGTATTACACGACAAAAACCTGTAAAATAAATGTGCCACAAAATAAACATTATATGAGAATTTGTATTCATGGTCTCGACACCTGTCACGTGCCAAGGGTTAATTATAATAGTTATATCATATTTGATAACAATAAACCTATGAATTTATGTTGTAATATAATATATGATAGAGA